>JAHZMV010006031.1:0-25913 GCA_027743765.1 Coecobrya sp. COE2
ATTCATGACCGAAGATATACATCTAGATAGATCGCTCGATGAGATTTGCCTTTTATATTTGGCTTGATGAAAAATTTGTTTTATTAATCTATTTTGTATTTTTGCTTTCAGATTAATAATAATAATAATTTGAATTTATGTCGTTTTGGAAAGTTTGCATTTAATTTGATGGATTTAAAAATTTAAAAATGATTTTTTGAATAAGCAAAGTACTAACAACGATTATGTAATCGCCGATTTATTTCCTAAATTATGCTGCTGCTTTCAGAAATTACTTTCTTTTCAAGTGCAGATGTTTACTTTTATTTGAAGAGGAAGAAAATAAATGGAAAATTGAAAGTAATGAAATTGTTTTATAACTGCAGCATTATATTTAACCAGGAAATAATTCACTGCATTTAATCAATCAAGAAAAAAGTTTATATAAGATTTTATTTGACTTTAGTAAAAAAAATTAATCTAAAGTTACATAACCCAAAAATCCGTCCTAAAAATGTCCATTAAAAATAATATTTTTATTCAAAGGATGGACGACGGAAGGAGAAGGAGGATACACTTACAGCATCCCATGTTACGATTTTACAAGTATTAATAAACAATTAAATTACTAACATTGTAATTTTTTTGAAAAAACTTTAACTTGCTGAAGAAATGTTTACGTTCAGGTATGAGATGTTAGTGAAAAGTTACCAACCTTTGCTTGCAACTTGCAAGTGTCGTTTTGCATGTATGACCCACAAGTATTCTTCTTACTCTCGTTGCATAACTATTACAAGCAAAATCATCAAAAGCAATTTAAGCTGAAGTGTGGCTGTAAAAACTACTTATTAGTAATAATAATACAAAGTTCAAAGTTCAAGTCGAAATGTATGACGACATACTACCAACCAAGAAAATGTGAAGCGTAGTAGAAAAGTTCCAAGAACTGCTTACCGGCTAAGTTGTCTAAATAATGTTGTTTCCAATCCAACTAAAAATAAACCGGTACCAAGACATACATATATACTCATAGACTGTTTGCGTTACTATGTTGCACAGAAACGCAAAAAATGCCGATTGAGCAAACAAATTTGACCCCACATCTACCCTCTTGTGATGAATTACACCTGTATTCAATAATCCACTGTAGCAACAGACCCAAGGTAATTAATTTCATTGCAAATCTGACTAAAGCTGTCCAAAGATAGGGAGTGGATTGACCTCACTTCTATGCACCAAAGGGTGAACTGATTTTGGTGAAAGCCTATGAGAAGCTTTCACTTATTAGCGAGGAACATCTTTGGCAATATATTTAGTGTTCACGGTTGAACGAACAGGCAGACAACGAAAAAGACAATCTCTCAGGCTAACGCTTAAGAGGTTTTTATTCAAGATTGTTTACAGTAACCCACATGGTGATAATAAATAAATAATAAAACAAGCCCACGTACACTATGCGTCTACGTATTATGTACACATATAAAATACATGCACAAGTGTATCCACGTAAGCTAGAAAAGCGTTGTATTTGTATGAAAGCACTTGCTTTCTTCAAACATCAAACGGAGACAGGAAAAAAGGCAAAGAAAGGCACAGGGTACCACTTGTGGGCTTACGACACATCTCAATAAGAAGAAATGGCGGATTTATGAACTTTATATTTCGGTTTCTTTGGGAAAAAAATTTCGCGTCGCACCCTCCTCCTCGTCAAACTAGTGGCAATTTAAAAAAGAGGACATCAGTCAGCCATTCTAGTCCTCTTGTGCAAACAAATTGAGAAAAGAGTGAAACTGTAGCGGACCACCATTGTTGTATTGTTGGAAGATGAAAATGTAGATACTCACCTACGTAACTGAAGTGGCAAAAAGTCTGTGTATTTACGTACTTAGGTGCCCCTTTATGTACAAACGTAAGGAGAGAAACAACAATTTCATGAAAATAAAGACATTTGTAATCCGCCAAGAAAAACTCGTGGCTTACAACACAGCAACATTGAGCTAACATGCTTTGCTGTATACATTTTCTAAATTGCAAACAGAAACTGGAGAACAAAGTGAAAGTACGAAATTTGTATATAGAAGACGTGTACTAGTTTTTTGCAATGATATTATAGAGAATATTCTCACGTCTGCTGTTTGTGGTGCGTATAAAAATATTCACATGAGGACAAAAAGAAGGAAAAGAGCTTTGCATACAAAAAAATGAATTTTTACCCGAGAACATTTCCTCTGTCCATTGGAATGTCAACAAGAAATTGTTCTTGTGAAGGATGGCACATATTTGACTTTCTCTGCACGGTGCATTTCTCCAAGCCGATACGATGGCATTATTTCTCATTTCACATGCTTATTACTATATATTTCTACAGCACGGAATTGTGCGTAGCGTCGGTTAATATCTGAAGTTAACTCTAACGAGTAAACATTGAGCAGACGTGTACTTGTGCTAAAAGATAGCACAATAATATCTAGGTTCGTATGCATTCTTTGACATTGTATCTTCCAGTAACCATATTACTGCAGCCGAGAAAATTGTCTCTTGTGATGGATTAAACCACTAAAACGACATTCAGCCTATCAAATAAAATAATCTTTTAAAAGTAAAAGTCTAAACCTACTTCTTTCTTTCTTGATACAAAGTCTAATTTGAATGCTCAAAAGGAATCTTCCCATTATTATATTCAATATGAGATTGAATTTTATAATCCAAGAGAATGTCCTAATGTAGTTTTTGGAATTTGTTTTTCTCTTAACTCTACTCGAATGAGATGGTTTTTTAAAAAATATAGTAATTCAAACTGGTTTGGTATCGGTCCAAATCTGGTAGTTATCTGAAGAATTTGGAGTAGAAAAAGTCCATTTATAATTGATTATGAAGAATCATTCAAAACGCATCCATCCACAATTTATGTGATAGGATCTCCTCTACTAATGATTTATGTTCTGTCCATTTCAGGCTTACTTCTTTATCTTTACATGGATAACTGGATCAATGACAGTTGGAAGGATTCAACCATTTTTTACAGATCCAGAAATATACGAAAATAGTCATCAAGACGGCTTTGGCAATGATGCAACCGGAGTAAACAACGACTTGCAGCTAGAAAACGATTCTTTTGTTGTGCAAGAGCAGAAGCAGCAACGACAACAAGGAGAGAGCGTCATGGGTAAAGTTTCATCTGTCACTTCAGTCCCATCCTCACTGGCTTCCTCTTACGATGATGAAGGAAATGAAAGTGGCTCATTGGCGAATAACATTACAAAGAGAGTATCTGCATTCCCGTCCCACTCCAACAACTTCGATGACACGCACTTGGAATTTGACAGAGACAACAATAGCGTATCTATGTTGAGGCTCTTTTTGTTCAGCGATACATATGCAATGGGTAAATAAAAATTGAATATGGGTAGTCCTAGTATCCTCCTTAATATCGATAACTTTCATCTACAGTAGTTTTTTAATAAAATCCACTTGCTGTCATTATCGTGCAGATAATACAATAATGACTAGAAAAGGATATTCCCATTCATTTCATGTCAGATTTTGACTAGTCTGTGAAAGTAGCCCTTCATGTGAAAGTTTAGCTAATTCCTTTGTATGTATGTATTTAGCACTGCTAGCACACTTTTTATTTTTTCCAAGTGCTTTTGGAGAAATGGTAGAATTTTTTCAAGTAAAATGGCCAGCTTATTAATCGATATTGTGATGACATTAACGTACTCACGGTACCAAGTGACACATGAACAGCACTTTAGTCACAAACTTTTCTGCCAAAACTCTGTAATAACAGCTTAGTATTAAGTGTAGGTGTTTCATTGGAACTCTAGACTAAATTCCAGAGACTTTTTTGCCACAAAAGTTTCTCTTGATGCTGCATATAAAAGAATGGAATGCCGTGAGTGTAAACTTATGAGACCTGAGTTGCAATCATAAAATCGTCCCGTACATGACAGCTTGCCACTTGCCAGTTGAATGAGTTGATGGAGGAGGAAAAGCAATTTAAAATACAATTTACACGCAGGAAGTGAGATATGTACTGAAGTTTTTCTGATAAATATTGAAACGGATTTCAGCCACAGAGCCATTCCATACCAAATAAAACATGTATAAGCAATGATACCATCTAAATCCAGTACATTGTCACAAAAAGTACTGCGACTTTTGTGTGTTATGTATCCCAGGCCATGAATTTTGTCTTATCAAACCGAAATAATAATGTCATCAAGTTGAAGTTCAGAAAGCGAAAAAGTAGCATCAATAAGTTTCTTGCTTAATGTTTCATGACTCGCGAGTTATTTTTTACCATTTTCTCCTTTCCAAAATAAATAATTTACCTTAGCAAACCTTACCTTATATACTAAATCAATTGTGTCAACAACCATAATAAATTTGTTATATCTGTGTGACAATTCTCAGTGCAAACAGTGAACTTGGTTCTGGACCTCTTGTGCGAGGTTGCAGGGGTGTATTCATCCATTCTACTAATTCGTGGCTTGCAACAGGTACAAACAACTTTCCGTTGCTATCAAATAAGAATGCTTAAAAAGACTGTCGTTAGATTAGATTGTCGTATTTGTGAAACACAGTTTCTCAAATCCTATTCCTTTCACCAAGCATGTCATTGAACCACATCCAGAAGTGCCTAATGTTTATTTATGATTAATCTACAGGAAAAGAAGAGTTGGTTTTGGCCATGGATGATCGTCGTTCCAACACACATCGCTATCGACGCCATCACAATGAGCGGCATTATGGTAATCACATTTTTTACATATACATACATACTTTCGTACATCCTAATTCAACCGTACTACCGGAGGAAAATGTAAAAGCCGATGCTCATGCTCACAAATCCTGTCAAAGTTGTCAGTGTTGGAATTGTAAAAATAAATATTACAATTTTGATCAGGAACTTATTTTTATATGCTCCCTTTTTCTATGTATAACAGATGGAGTATTTCCTTGAACCAATGGAAACACCCTTGTCACTGGTATTGTTAACGGTGACTGTTGATGTGACACTAAATTCTATCAACGTAAGAGTTTTCACTTTCTAGTCGTTTGCGACTTATCCCGTTCTATTTTATCTATTCACTAAAAATACAACCTAATGTGTAGCCATCGCTTTACCCTGGAGTTGATCAAGTTGGCTGCATGCATGGAACAAGTCGATAGTAATAACTTCACAGAACAATTTGTAGTAGAGTCTATTTAGTAATTTCTTACCTTTCACAAAGTTTCCGATTCTCTCGATCTTTTCCACTCTGAATATTTGTCACAAAGAAGTTGTATTTTTAGCTAGGCTTACGTCCAAGTTAAGGCTTTCTGATAAAATACATAATCACTTGGAGTTCTTCATATTATGGAATCACGAACAGCTTTTATCTGCGCTCTTCACACACACAAATCACCCTCTTAGGAATTTTGACTGATGGAAATGAAATGCTAGCAGAGATCTAGTAGGAATTCTTTCATGAGGCTATATTATTGTCGAGTTTAAATTATTATCTACATATATGCTACTATTTTTCAGAGTATGTAACTAACAACTAGTTTCCGAGAAACCAACTAGTTGAGTTGAATGGGCACATTTGATGAAGATATAATACGCTCACAAGCATTTACAATAGACTCTTCACGGGCTTTAACACGAAATAGCAAAACAACTTGTCTACTGAATATTTTAAGCTTTACATCAGTATACCAGTCGGACTTTCTGTTTCTAAATGATTTCCACCTCAGGCTTTGCCTAACATTGACATGCATCGCAGTCGTCATTTTCATCCAAATCAAGATTATGGGCCTCTTGAATAATGCAGCAGCCTGTTGCTGAATCTGAATGCGTTCATTAATACGCGATATAAACAATGCATCATGTTATTGAAGTATGGCATTTTATTAAATTCAAAATACTCGTAGGCTGTTAATCATTGCTGCAATCTGTTTGTCTGTCTGTCCACCCAACTGGGGTTTTTTTTAAATTTTACAGGAAAAAATTCAGATTTTACAAGTCATGTTTTTTCATGGTTTTCTATATAATAGTCGTTAGGAGTTATATTTATATTATAGCAGCCTAATTTTTGAGACGAGTATTAAAACCATTATCGGCAATTTTAAATGTTCAGTCGAAGTAGCATGTGTGTTCCAAACGCATAGTGCCTCAACGCTTATGCTTACAATATTAATATTACCGAACATTTTTAAACGTCTCTCATCAATTACATCGGTTTCTCGACTTTGTAACAGCTATTTGTAAAGAATCATTAGACTCAGTCAATTTCCCAGTACTTAATAAGTCGCATAGTGGGTTACCTTTAAATGTGGAAAGGAAAATATGGGGCAACTTGGATAATTCAGAAACCAATTCAAATGGTTGTCAAATTGCAAAACACTCAGATAAATATTACACGTTTCGACAGAGTCATTTATCATCCGTCATTCGCCATTTAACAGTGCCGTTCTGCCACTACTTTACTACTCCAAAGGGGGTTTACTTCTTTATAATAGGTAGTGGTTCTGCTTAGGTAAATACAATATCAATAATGTCCCTTCCTTTCAACTTCACATTAATGGATCGTCTTATTGTTGTTACGGGATAGCTCTGTTGCTCCTGGCGATTCGGGCTTATGGAGGAGCTGATGATCATAATAATGAGGCACAATTATTTGCAAAAAAATTATGTATACAATGCACGAAAGCATTTTTTGCCCTCTCTTTCTGTAAGCTTCCTTAACAATGAGAAGACAACTTTTATCTGTTTTCCCTTTTCGCAAGCAAGAAACAAGTTACCTTACATAACATATTCTGAAGGTTAGGTATTTATATAGTCAGTAGTATACATTACAAATATTAGGTGCATCTGTATACAAATATGCTCTGTTGACTGGAGATTTGCTTGGTCATCTTAGCCTTTTTGACGTATACTAAGGTATTGCGGAAAGTAACGATGAATACCAATGAATAGTTTATTGCCTGAGATATTGATGATGGGATGGATGTGTACATTTTTCATTGATATATAAATAATAACTAACTACACGCATGTTAGAAAATAACAATGCCTTTCATTTGACATTCACCGGTGTCTATTCACACTGATAGATGTTATAACTTAAAGATTTCGTCCTGAGAGAAAGATTTTCCTGGTTCAATTTAAGCGCAGTTAGTTACCTATAGAAAAGATTTCATGTAATGCTAAAGACTGGTTAAAATGACGCTATGCATGAATCATCCTAGTTATGTTTTAAGACAAGAATTACACCTAAGATTTACATATTATAATAGATTCTCGAGATGAGAAACTGCACATGAAATTGCTTACTAAAGAAGTAAGTTTGCCATGCTCCATTTAGATAGATATGATAATATTATTGTCGTTTTCATGTTTACTTTCAGGCATACGGGCTAATCTGTGTAATCTCACAGTACCAGGAGTACAAAGCAGGCCGAGGAACAGCAGCGTACGTGGAATTCACATCAGTAAGTTAAACAAAGACTTTCCAATGTAAAAATGGAAATGACGGGAGTAAATTAATTTGTTTGCAAAACCGAAACTCTGTTCAAGTGTGACATGATTATATTCAATCTAGTACATTCACCTTTATAAAACGAATGCTCAATAATTAAACACTCGGGGATTAATTTAAATAGCTAGCTCGACTGTAAATCTGCCTTAATAGCAACAACAAACAAAAACGCGTAAAATGTATATACAATTCGTTCCGCTATATTGATAAATCGATGTTTACCAGAAAATATATGCCAACATCGAGAGAAATGTAGAATTCATGTCATTTACTTGATTTGACATTCCAAATTAATATTTCAATGGCCAGCTTTTAGGTTATGAGATCTAACCTTGAGGATTGCTTCAAGCCCTGGAGATTTTTATCAGCGGTTAATAGAATGAAATTGGAGACCAGGAGTGCAGAAACGTGTGAAAATGATGAAATATGAGACCATTGGATGCAGTTTATTCTAGTGGGCATCCAATACCTTTCTATGTGTATCATATTTCATGCTAGGTTTCCACATTCAATCAAAGCCAAATTTCAAACCACTCAAATTCTAGCCTGTCCATAAATGCTGTCTACAAATATTATGTCATTATTTCCTATAATTCCGTCCAACTGTTTATGTCAAGTTTTACAAAACCCAGCATTTGGACAATATGTTATTGAAGTACATTATCAATGTCAATATTCGTATGTAAAATATCATCGACCGTTTGCAAACGAGTAGGCACACATTTAGTTTAAAATGAACATATTCAAATAATACAACCCTAATAATCATCTTGTTATAAATTTGCAGCAAACGCCAACAATTCTTTTGGAAACAGCAAGCAGCACTAAAACAGTCCTTAACAAGCCCATCGCCATTCCTTCTCAAACTCGACGAAAATCTACCAAGGATTTTTCAACATCATCTCGAGTTTACAACGACAAGAGTGACACTTACTGTGAAGAGTTTTCTCTGCAAACATTATCCACAACCAATGAAAAGCAAAGTCTAGCAGATAACCACATTATTCGAGCGACGAAAAATGGAAGCGTACACCATGAAACGGTGAAAAATGGACAGGCAATGATAATAGCTTTGGATGGAGAAACTCAAGCTACCACGCCGTCTATCAACAACAACGGCAACAATGAAAGAAATAGGAGAGCATCCACTCCAACGTCAGGCAACAAAGGAGGATCACCTCCCAAGGGAAAGTTTGGCAAATATTTGGACGTCGGGCAGAAACGAAGGGCATCTAATTTACCAGATTTGGATTTTGAAAACTGTTCCAATGATCTCATCATAGCAGAAAAGATTACTGCAGCCAGCAATAATCATAAAGGGATTAGCTGGCACAGAGAGCAGTCGGATGGAACAAAATCAGACTCTGACTCGGAGAGTGTTGACGTTTTGTCTGCGTTTGGTATTGTTAGCTGCAGTAAAAAATAAAGTAGTCATCTTGTTTTGTATGAATTTATTTAAATATTTATATGACGATGGATCTTGTGATGTGAAAATAAGAAACTTAGAGGCGTTTAAGATTAAAAGTCATACGTTGAAGGGGTTGTTCAGCTGGATTATACTCAATGCGCGTACCACCTCCAGGTACTACCAAATTGAACGATTTATAATTTATAGTACATAATACATAATAAATATTAATTATACTAATTACTATGTTTCCAACGTTGTAACCGTTTCCGTGGTTATTATTGTTTTCTCGCACTATTACCATAATAAGTTAAGTATATTCTGTGTAGTAAAATAAATACCAATGCACTTGCTAGATATTATGTTATTGTAACATGATAAATCGAAATGAATTCCGTTAGGATATTGTAGCTAATGTTAATAAGCGCGTAAAGAGTTATTTTGAAAGTATGTAATAAATTACACGGATATGGTTAAGTAATCATTGAAACAATTGTGTGAGCTTCATCACTACTAAATTAATACTGGTTACCAAAAGTATGATAAAATGCACAGTTAGCTATAGTAAAATGTTACCCCAACACTCTAAAATATATATGCCAAAATTTTGTTGCCAGCGGATTAAAGCTGTTCGGAAAATGGTTGTTACTTGGGTCCATAAACTTAGTATACGATCAAAATTTACACCTTGAAAACCTGAAACATCTTTCGTGTAAATCAAATTTAGTCATACTACTCATAAATATTTTAACTGTTAACGGTACCCATTCGTAACTCTGAGAAACTCGATTAACCCTAACCCTTTCATGTACCTTTTATAAATGTTCATATTTAGATAAATATTTCTAAACCTTAAAATGTATGTAGGTAGTACAATTATTCCAAAATATTTTCCTGTGAAACATGTATGTTAGTCATCGTATTTTGAAGTAAAAGATGAACTCTTTTGTCCATTGCAGAAAATATACTATATAACATAAGTACAAGTACTAAAAACTCCAGTCATTCATTACACTATGAGCAACACATGGACTTTCGGTGATATATTATATAATGGATTGTTGATCTACTAAGGAAATAAGGTAGTCGATCGTGTGTCTGAAAAAGAATACTCGAAGGTTAGAGGACTTCGTTAAGTAGGAATATCGTAACGCATAGATTGACTGGAAGACTGTCATGTAATAAGCTCGAAATTATATATTAATATACAGAATAACCTTTGCCATAGCTTAAATAAATAATGAATATGTTTATTCAATATCAGCCCTTTAAAACCATTACACTCTTCAAATTAGTTTGTTAAGTCATTTATTAACCAATTGATAATGTAAAAATAATTTATGAAACAACTTGTGAGAAAATTTTATATTGGGTTCAATTTTCAAATCCGTATCATAAAATATTTACTTTACTTTATAAAATTACACATCAGCCCTTTTATTGTAATAGTAAATCATTCTAGTTCAATATGTTCAATTCGAAATCAGTATACTGTCGCACAAAGCCACAATAAAATACAAAATTTCACATCGTTATGCGCACCATCGCTCCACCACATCTTCGCATAGTAATTCACGTCGGCATTCATAGGTTGACGGATACGTCGTATTCCCTTTTCGTTGTGAAATTATACAGTTGGATAACATTTGAAAATGAATAATGTAAATGTGATGGTTTTAAGTTAAAAGTAGGTGCAACTGGATTAACTTACTCAAACTAGTCAGTAGCTATATGTATTTTTACAGTAGCATTAAATGACGGGGCCCACCAGGATAATTGTTGATAATAGCAAATATATTTCCATTTCACCCATTCCCCTAGATTATTAACCACTTCATAGTTTTAGACTATTGTCACTTATTATTGACGGGTGACATTGTGCAAACTAATGTGGTGATTTATTTAAAATTAAGGATTTCATAATTCAATTAGCTGTGGTAGAATGTAATGCACTTAGATTAATGTGATTATTTAGCCAACATAATTGAAATAAAATAATTACTTATGATATACTGAAACTTATAAACATTGATATTGAACAATGGACCATGAAGCTTTCATTATATCCTGATGGCACTATACAACATTTATTGACCCAAGTTCATGAATTCATACAACAGGATGCAACCTTTCAGAGAAACAACAACGGATAGCTTCTGCGACACCTACCACGAGCAGTGAAACTAGAAGCCAGTTGGATTGTTTGGGTTTGTACGTACCACAAATTTCCATAGATGACGATAGTGAAGAGCGAAAACTCTGTCAAGACTCGGTATGTGTCGGTTGTCGGTTGTATGTATTTTCATTGAAATAGTCGTACCCATCAAACCCAGATGAAAATGCTTTGCAATTCTGCATGAACTTGGGCAATGATGAGTGGCTACTGACGAATAATTTTATATGATTTATAAAGCAATAATTTATTGAATTAAATAATTATGAGTGAAATATAAAAATCTCTTACCTGGGAAGATTGCTTCATTTGCTCCAGAAACAGCTATTCAGTATATTGAACCCTTTGAGTTTAATGACGTCGATGTATCTTTGACACAAATCTGGATATGACAGGCATTGGCTTTATCGCCTGAAGTTGAGAAATTTTGTAAATCAATCAGATTAAATTTCCTAGATTGCCAAATTTTAGAAACTGCACAGCTTACATTGCATAAAAACGTCGTATGGAATTGGCACCTATTATAATAACCTAACTTGATAACCTAAAGAATAATTGATACAGTTGGGGAGACAAATTTTGAGATAAAGTCTTTTACGAAATCAAATCGTAAATAATTATTGGCGTATGCAATACTTTAAATCAAAATTCATTTCTCTTTCTGTGAGTACTATATTATCCAACTTGCTTTCCCTCAGAAATCCCGGCAAGTAAATTAAAGTTGTGTGTTTGTAGATGCTACTTAAGAGAAATGGTTGGTGGAGCACCAAACCACATGTAAAGCTCTGTCGATTCGGATAGTTTCGGGTGGGTGATATCATGTAGTTCATCATTTCTCGGTTTTGTAACGGTTTTGTATGCACTTATTTACCAATCATTCATGTTGAGATTAAACCAGATGGATACATTGGTTGATAAAATGCCATACCCGTGAAATATTCTACAGGATGTACTACATTTAACCATAACATTTTTCAACTGAAACTCAATACGTAAAAAATAATAATATTTTCTAATATATCATATTACAACAGATAGATTAACTAGGTATTTTCCGTTGAAGTAAAATGATTTACTCTGATTTGTATCAGGTAGCCCCATAATATCCATTTTTCCAAGAACATATTTTATGCCCCTTAGTTGCGCATTTAACAACCCCATTTACCTCTAAAGGGTCTTTAAATTATCTCTAAATTTACAGCCTTTCTTTTTCGCCTTTCCTGGAATTTTAAAGAGAAATGTTAGTATTCCCTTCGTCAGCCACGGCTTGGCAAAACAATACTGTTTTCTTCATTAAGGCAGTACCATAAACGTCCCGATCAGTGCAGTGTACCCTACAAAACAAGAGGAGTAGCTTCGTCATGTCAATGGTAACAAGATGTCTTTAGTATTTTATTATACCCAGCAAGATTAAAAGAATTGCAGAACCCAGAATTCAGACGTGCATCTGATTAGGGGTTCAAAAAATGTGTGAATTGACCATGATGTTTACGATATTTTTAATATATCTCAAAAGTTACATGACCCATGGCACGCACTTTTAAATTGTGTCACCTCAATTTTATGAACTACCCTCAACAAAATCAACCTTGTCCATGACTGTCACCTTGTAAATAACAGGATTATTATGACCAAATAAAATGCTAGCATCATGACATTGAAAAGAGTTTACCATTATTGTGTGCTTGTACAGTTCTATTTTATGTCAAAATATCACAAAGTAATATATATTTTAAAAGCATCCTTTTGTTCCACTTTTTTTAGCTTTCGTCAGCTCCAGGATAATGCGGTGTCTGACTGATGTCCCCATAAAACATTTCAAGCTGATATGACAGTAGCCATAAATACTGTTCTACTATTCTCTAAGGCACCTGGCTCTTTTTTCTCTGGAATCATAAAACACGGATGATCAATTTTATTACCTACTTTCAAACTTTACAAATTCGTCCTTCCTTTCGCTCTTTAAATAAGCTATTACCACGAGGTTCACGAGGCTATCGGGTTACATAAAAATATGCGACAACAACATACAAATGAAAAGTGGGTAGCATTGGATTAAAGACAAAACTCTCATATATTTGTATGCTAGTTTACATGAACGCAAGCTGTGGGAGTGCAAAATACACATTGTTTTGTATTCCATTACAAAAAGCTCATAAAAGGCACTACTGGTCCGGAACACAACATGCCACAGATCCACACAAGAGATCCAGGAGTCTGCATCATTTTGAAAAAAGGCATTCCAGACTAAATGCAATGTGTAACCTTAGAGGTAGGAGACCTCAGAAAGCATAGTAATACGGCTTACATGAACAACAAATAGCACATAATAAATAATAAAAAAATATATATATTCTTCTATTATTATTAGCGCTAGCTATTAGCGATAGCAATAATATACTATAGAATTTTGTTTAGTATGCCTCCCTAAATTGTGAGTGTCAGTCTGCTGAAATCGAGGAGTAAAGTACAATAGAGGCGAAATGGGGAAGTACACCATTTTTTCTTCAAACGTGAACAATGCAATTTATTATGTGAATGGAAAAAAAGCCTTATGTTCTTCCTCATCTCCTCTTCTCGTCGTTGTTATAGCTACCCCCTCGAGGCAGACAGAGAGAAAGAGAGAAGAGAGGAAATAGTATGTCAACATTCAAACATCATCTCCACTTTTTTCTATACTTCATCATAATCATCATCATCATCGTCATAAGTAGCACATCTCGTGTTTTCACATATATCTCTTATCCTCGTGAGCACACTGCACACTACATACGAAAAAATTCTCACATGCTTTAGCACACATGCCACAACCGTGTGGTAGTTGAAGTTCGTAATGATTATATGCTTTGTAATATAATGCATGTGTATTCATGGCGCATTGCGCTCTCTTGTTAAAGTTCGTCATGTATTTTAAACTCCTTTCAATCAGTCCTTCACACACAACATCCGAAATACTTTTCATTTCTCACTCCTTTTTTTCTTATTTGGAAAGCAATTGTATTAGTTAGTACAGTTCCGTCACTTGGGCAGCGCTTTAAAATACCTTGAACAGGAAAGAAATTAGGGATACATGGAAAAGAATATGTATTTATTTTTCTTCTACATAATTTGTGGCTGAGCTTCACAGTAGAGAAGGGGAAAATATTAAAAATAAAAATACAATGAGCTTTTGTTAGGTCTTCGAATGTTTGACATGTAATGATAATATTGCAATTATCGGCTTACATACGGGTAAATAGAATCTTTTGGTGTAGTACTCATTGCTCTGGACCACCAACTGGATCCTATAATTCAAAGGAAAAAGTAACAAAAGGAAAAGGTTCAAGTTCAGTAGATTGTTCTTGTTCTAGAAAGCCATTGTGGAGATTTTTTTGACCAACGCATATATATTTTTTCTAATTAATTTGCTAGTATACTTTAGTATCATAATATATAGCGAAACAATAAAATTGCAATTACTTATTATATAGGTAAAGGTAAATGGCCTGCATGTGGATCATCAAAAATCATTGCAAAATAAGATGACGCGGTTAGCAGAGAGGCCGAAACCACTAAGGTTTCTGTTGTATTTGTTTTACCATTACACTACGACCACTATACTACACACAATCTTCCCATTATTATTACATTTATGACTATTTGCCTGCAAAAAAAGTATACTTGTATGTATAATTGTCGGAGTAATATGATAAGTACATAAAACTCACAGAAAATGAATGAAGGCTGATTGCAACGACACATTCAAGACGACAAGACTGAAGACGATGAACAAGAAATGAGCATCGTATCTCTTTTAGAAAAGTGAAGCCAGTAAGTATGATAGTGATTATGGTAACAACAGCAACAGTTTCTGAGCTGATGGCTTTTAATGCTGACCTCAACCTCACGCTTGCTTGCAAGAATAGGAAAAGAGCAGTTTATGATTGCGATGATGATGATGATGGCAAAAAAATGACTGAGGGAGAGAGAAAGAAACAATTTTTATGCTGGTTTTGTGTGAGTGAGACTGTTGCAAGTATTTACCATTTTTATGTTATGCTTTAAAACTGCTAAAAACAAGCTTTTTCACATATTTCCACCGCCACTAACCACCACTGCCATCAAACAGGCAACAACCGCTCACCTTTTTTTATTGCTGTTTCACAATATCACAATGCACTGTGCATAGACAAGGCAAGAAACATCATATCCATGAATCAAGAAGACAAGCTTAATGATCTACCATTATTTATCAGTCATCATCATGAATAAAAGGTGATTTGTTGACCGTGCAAACGCACAGCCCCGTTCATCATATCGCCATCTCATTATATTCCCCTTTCTTCCATCAGCATCCTTTTTACTCATCATTTTATGGAATCAATATTATTTTATTATATATTAATACTAATAAATAATCCAAGCAATTATAACATTTATTGTTGAACATCATCTCATCATCGTCACAAAAGTTGTTACCAATTTACAGCTTATTTAATATTTTACTCCGTTTTGTATGTATTATGTATGTATAATGTTTCATTTTTATGTGAGGAAGTTAATAGCAGTACACCTAATTTACAGCATATAATCAGCGTTCTTTTACTACTCTACACACTGGATGACTGACTGACCAAATTGAACTTTTATCTCTAGACATGTAAATAAAATGGTATACCCTGTATATTATATATATGATGCATAAATCCATTAAGTGTTGGTTATACACAGTCGTCCAGCTGCTGTCATGTTTTTCTTTACAGCCAGCAAAATGAAAGCATCTTTACATTAATTTTTTTAATATTCATCATCATCATCATCATAACAACAACATTTATTCTTTAGTGAAACTGCTAAAAAAGTTTGCATGCGCCCTGTCATCTTCATACTTGTAGCAATAATTTTATTCATTTTCTTTTAATTTCTCCTTATTCTTCCACTTCTGACTAATTAAACATCATCATCATTTTTAGGGACAAATGGGTGCAGCAACTCCGCAGTAGCATCGTAATTATAAGATAAAGATGTGTTCTTATTTGACAATAGGTATACATTACATCTGTCTATGTTCACTGTACACCAGGAATGCCATGCATGGTTTTGTGAGCTACAGGAAAAATCCAAAAAAGATGTATGCATAGCATTCAGGCTTGACATTTGTGATGAATTTATTTCAGGATTAGATTCATCCACTGCTATTAATTCTCAGTAAATTCTAGATATGGAGAGTAAATGGACACCTTACAAGTGCTCCCACAACCGCCACCAAAGTTAAAGTTTCCCTTGTCTACTTACAATGTACCAACTAAATACTTATATGTCTTCTCTCTATTTATTTTACCAAATTTTGTTTGACAGTAGTATTATGATTCATTTCAGACAACTTTTAATATGCGCACATTCGGCAATTGTTTACGTATTCCGAGGAAATCAAAAGTGTGTCTTGGTTGGTATACTTTTGGGCATTATGAGACTCGGCTGCGTTTATGACGTCTGATATGGTCTTTTATTTTAATGATGAATACTTCATGTTATATCACAGGCACACTGGCTGTTGCAGGAGTAGTGCACAAAAATTATTTTATTACACTCGACGAGAGCAATATTTTCTCCCTCTTGTTCCTTTGTGAAAATGATGGCAGTGTCACGGTTGATTCATTCTTTTATTACAAGGACGATTGTTTGTAAAATAATAAATAACCCATACGGGAATCACATACACACATAGGATCAAAATAATAACCCGATTTCCAATTCATTCACTCGCACTCCGCTTCGATTCCATATTATCCAAGGTTCCCAATCCCAGCATGAGCGTACGTTTGATTGTGTGCATGTGGAACTCTACATGTGAAATGTGTATTAATGTGATTATCTACGTCGTAGTCGTAGTCGCTAATGTGGAACAAAAACGGATCAAGATCAAATTTAACAAGAAGGGCCAGATCGAAAAAAGGGAAAATGATGCAAGTTTCTGATAAAAATAATGTGATGGTGTATAATGTGCATGTATGTAGCAACGCGTTTGCTATGTATTCGCTTGCTTTACACTTATTCCTTCAAAGGAGAAAATTAAGAGCAAAGTTTTCTATAATAATAGAAAAATGGCTTATATTAACACTTGTAACAGGGTTTACATTGTTTTTTATTGTATTGTTATTTCATTGGTTTTGTCAAAGCAGCAGTTCCAGCATTTCTAGTTTGTTAAAGGCTCATATGGTTTTGGCTCCTGTTGATGTCGTCATAATTCCCTTCGTTTCAATCAAATCAAAAGTTTTTATCGCCAATGGCTTCACCACCTCCATTACCATCATCTCATTTTGCTTATTAAGATTATTACTATTACTAGTGACAGACTGAAATTTTTAGGGTGAATTTTTTTCAGGAAAAGGACAAAAATGCTGGCTGCTTGACTACTCAGAAGAGTGAGTGATCTCTGACTATGAATACTGTAGTGTCTCCTTCCATTATTATTGCATTATGGCTTTTCCTGTTCCCTTCTCCCGACAATCTCAATATATTATGTACTCTGTTGCTTTCGTGCTCGTGGTGGTGCTATATTCCCCAGCACTTGGATCTCTCTCTCTCTCTCTCTAGCAACTACATGTTTTATTCATACATTCACAATAATAGTGGCAACAATGAAACTAGTACCGCTTCGAGAGCGCAGTAAACGTCGTTTTCGTTGTAATAGAATCGGTTGTTGCTGTAGTAAGCTGGAACACAAGGAATGATGCTGCTGCTTCTGATGAGCAGGATGATGATGACAACGGCAAAGTTATAGGAACAAAAGGGATCACGTCCTTTGTTCCATTTCCATCCTGTATGCATAATAGTGGAAGTGTGTTGTAAGTCCCCGTCGTGCCTGTTGGATGTGTTCTTGATGGAAAACTTTTGACATAATTTGCAATCCCTCTTATCATTCTCATCAGCAGAAGCAGCATCAATGATGGCGGTGTAGTCAGGAAGGAACGAGTGAGCAGAAAGCCATTATTAAATACACCGTGCGTTCATTAAAATGAATAAAAAGTGTAACAAAGGGAACACACTACACATACATCACAGCAGCAGTGGCTGTGTACAACTTTATGCTTCTGTTGTTCGCTTATCACTTTGTATGTTTGTTGTTGTTCATCTTGTGCTGTTTTCTACTTTTACTATACAACTACTTCTTTTCATATTATTAACTACACATAAGAGTATATATACGTTTAGCTTTGCTTAGTGAAAATTATATTGTAAGCAAGATTAAACAGGAAGATCCATTTATGATTTCTATTGCTACTGGAGTTTTCGATTTCCCCTTATCGCAATCTCCAAGCCAACTTTTGGCTATGTTTTCTTGGCTACATCAATGTATTTTGTAGGAGATTGTGATAGTTTGTTAGTTCTCCGGATTTGATAAAGCATAAGTATTGTTGAACTTAAAAAAATGTGCGGATATACTTATAAGAGATATATGAACATGGACGCATATACAATATCCCGTCGCCAATAGCGAATAGTAATAATGAGAATAGAGATTTTTCTTCAGTGTTATAGTAGGAACCATATATGCATATAAAATAGTCGCGTCAACAAAATAGGGTTCCACAATAACTTTTTCCCGATCCGGTAAAATAAACCTTGATAAGGAATATATGTAGTTTATATTATACTATATCGCGTCGTGGACTAAACTACTGTACCAAGAGTTCATCTTTTTATATTATTTCCTCTACCACTCATCTATCCTATTTCTGAGGCAATCTCCTCTTCTAAATCATTCACTTACCGTCACTACGCAACTCATCCTGACGGTCGTCACTCTTCAATCTCAGAACTAAACTGACGATCTGGCTAACCGTATTTCATAAAAAAAATTATACATTCCGTTTTCATTTTTTCTCTCTATCTATCTTTCCTGTCACTTTGTGTTTCGGTGGAGATGCAAATACCAAAAAAATATTACACTTGAGTGAAGCCTCAAGACGAGAGGACGAGAAGCAGCAAGGTTCATTATATATCAAGTTGGATATGGAGGAAGGACTCGAGAGAGAGGGTTCTTCTAGGTACTTCTCCAGCACTCGTTTTTTAGCATTGCACTCGTCTCCATTGTTGAACCAGCCAACTCCAGTTCACCGTCTTGAATTTTTACAACTTGTCGCGGTGTTAGCATCTATCTTTTTTACCTTGGCCACACTACCATAAAATAAAAAACCAATCTCGCCCTTCGGTAAGCTCAAATAAAGGGATATAAAGGCAAAGCATATTATTTGTACATTTTTGGTCGGTACACACGATTCTGACCATACCATACAGGTAACATCCGTAGGTGTGTGCGTATTTGTTCTCCTTTGAGGAAAAAAACGCCTGTTTATAGTTTTGCCAAGATTACACCGTACGGTTTTACATTTGTATATTTTGATAAAAAAAATACTTGGCTTTCTTAAAGATTTGGATTTGAAGCTTTATATTACACAATGATAGGTATAAATAGGCTCATCTGGTTCTTACTTCTTGTACAGTTTTTATACTGCATTATCATGATAACACCATCAATTTTACTGCTGTGTGGTTAGTATGCGTTTTAGTAGTCACCACACAACTTTTTTTAAGTTCATGACCACGCAGCCAACTTGTTCGTTTCGTGTTGTCTCTTAGTCTCTCTTTTTATATTACTTTTATTTTCATGGGTTATCATTGCAAAGGTGTATGTACCTAAGTAGTATATATGCCTGCATGACCAATACCTGGATTTTTTGTATGACCATCTTGCTACAACGGCAGCAATACTGTTGTTTCTGTTTTTTGCTAAAGAAATGCTGGGAATTAGAGAAGAGTGTATAGGAAAAAGTGTTTGGGCGAATACATCATATTTGTGATGGTGGTAGAAGTAATCATTAGGACGCTACATCTCTCTCTCTCTCTCTTCAAAACACACTCGCATTCGCATAACATCCATACCATACGAGGAGCAGGAGAAGCAGATGAACATTTTTATGTAAAAAATGTCTTTATGACAACAGCCGGTGAAACTGACTGTGGATTTTTGTGTATATGCATGACATATGTAATATTATAGAGTCAGCAATGAACCCGAAAGATTTTTTCTTTGCAAAAGAATGTTAAAAAGTATGTGTTTCGTTTTATATACCAGAATATTATTATGCATGTATATACCTACTTACTTAAATAACATACTTTACATGGGCAGTACATAAATAGAATGTGTACCTGCATAATTTAAAATTCCTCTTTGGTAAAGACATCTCAACAATATAATACCGTAAATCTTGAATAATTTGGCAAATTTAAAATTTCGTTTTCTCTCTCATTTTACCATCATCACATCTTAAATTAAATAGATCCCGAAAATTGCACCGCTTATTTTGTGCGTGAGTATTTTTCTGAGGATTACAATAATTTTCTGTTTTCTTACCGCTGCATCCCTAAAAAAGTTTTAACTAACCGACACAGGAAGATGTTTTTATTGTTTCTTTTTTTTGAGAAAGACTAACACAGAAAAAAAGGAAGAAAGGTTTATCCTATCTTCAGGTTTTATCCTTTAACTGTCAAATATTAACCATTTTTACTGCATTTGTATAAGTAAGTAGCAGGGTATAAAACTTTTATAAAGGCAATAATAATATATATCCTTACGTAAACACGCAACTTTTCTGAGGATTTCCTTAACATCTATTCATTTACTCTGTCTGTCTGGAACTGTAAAAGGAGGTAACAAAGACAAAAGATTTGTAAGACGAAAAAATGGAGAGCATAATATTTATACACCAAAAACGTAAACTTAACAGAGTTGAAATGAAAATAAAAAGACGAAAAAGCTTTCATACAGCTATCCTAGTTTACTATACATACTCACCAGTAATTTTTCTATTGATTACAGTCTTGATAAACGCGTCTTTTTCCCTTTAGAGCAAACCTTATTACTGAAAAAAATAGATAGAAAACTTACATACAACCCTATCTACTATTTAACAGAAAGCGTTTATGATTCTTAATTGAAAGCAAATTCATTTTACAGTAGAGTTATCATCATCATCATCATCGCCATCCCCATCTTTATATGAACATTTCTGAGGGAAAGCGACATTCGTAAGTTTTGTTTGGTAGGTATGTTTGCGGTAATTACATTATCTTGAGTAATCTTGAAATTAAAACTGTGGCCTTCAGACTTACCACCAGTGCCGCAACCACCACCACTACCATCATCATCAAGATGAGCAAATGGGGATACTATTATTATTTAGCATAAGAGGAAAAAGTGTTTTTGCTCTCCCTGGGAAACTTCTATTACCAACCAACTCATTTCTTTTCAGTTCAGTTCATTCTTATTCCTGTTTTTATACATTCTTAATCATAGCTGGGCTGAAAGCAACAAATTTTTTTGTTTTTTTTATTCGGCAACCATTAACGAAGCCTCCTGATGAGTCGTCTGTGTGTGTGTGCTTCTACAAAATATACTCATGATAGTAAATGTAATGCTGGCATTTGTGTGCGTGTATTACTCTGGCTACCTTCTTTTATCGTTTAAACCTTGATACTCCATCCGTTCTTTATTTTATAACACACTTTGGCTACTATGGCAAAACTTGAACCAAGAAACTTGACTATGTGCATTACCTATGTAGGTATATAAGTATGTATGTATGTACACATATATATGTTTTCCTAGCCATCATGGAACATGTGAAATATATTCCCACATTGTACAACACATACATTAATGTTACACACCAGCTTTCCTTTATTTTGAAACAGAAAATGTTTCAAGTTGCCTGCTTGATCTTCAGATTGAACGCACAGCAGTAGTAATAGGAATGCACTGTGTGGCTGAAACAACAATAATGTTTTACATTGCATTGCACTGTGCTCGTTTATTCCTCTTCGGCAACATTTTTTTGGGAAGAAAAGCATGGAAAGTATTAGCGTACGATGAGTGAAATATTTTCTATTACAAGTTTTGGTATCCAGCATAGGCGCTTCTCTCAACGCTTGCGAACAGCTTTTTTCTTCAAGTCACATGAAAAAACCCTTCTCCTCTTTCTACCTTATTGCTTGTAATGCGCTGCTTGTGTTGCCAGAGTTCACAGACAAACGTCAGATGAATGCGTACACACACACTTTTTTAGTTGGACAGTTGGTCTGGTTTTACAAGTAAGCAGTGTTGCTGTTGTGATGATGAGCATGCAAGAAACAAGGTAAGCTTATCCTTTTGATAGGATGGATGAAAGCATGGTCTTGCGGTGGTGACTGCTGTACAAACCCGGTTGTGTAACGCGATGCAATATTGAATATATTAGTGTGTAGCAATAAACAGACTTGTATGCATCTTTCAGTAAATGTGTTTTTATCATCATTTATAACAGTTGTAGCAGTGAGAGAAAAACCATCCTTACTTTAGATAAAAAAAAATAACTTGTCGCTTCCGTTATGAAAATGATGACCAAAGCATTGTTTTTGGAAATTTTACAGTATGTATCTGCATTTTTTGAAGCATGGTTTTTTGGCAAATTTGTTGCTATAGAAATGAGTGAAAATGAAATGGCAGCGATCAAAATAATGATTTAGCTACAAGACAATTTCTTGGTGAAACGGGCAAAAGACTTGAACCAAGAAGTAGAAGTAAGTGTTATTGCTGAAAACGGCAGTAGCATTTAACTCTCCATGTGCACCACGACCAGGGTTTAATGTTGTGTAATACCTACACATGTACTTTCTCACTCTCATTTGCCTCACACAACTTGGTTGACTCCGTGTATGATTTCATATTATTGGGAAACCACTAGCAGACCCGACCAGTGACTCTCCTCAACTAAACCATGTTGAGATTGCGACTTGATGTGAGCCAAACCCACATAAAGCAAACTATTTTGTCCATTCTCCAGCTCCCTTTTATACTTTTCTAGGTCTTTGTCGCTTCATGTTTTATAGGAACAAGTTCCACCAACATGCAGAGAGACTTGTGTTTTCAGCTGGCAATGCATACGCTGTACATTGATGTCATCACACTGCTGAATTTTTTTTCGGTGATTGAGCCATGACACTTTTGTATTGTAAAGCACCATAAAATGTTAGCTCACACCAAACAACGAGGCAGCAATGTCATCCAATACAGCGTGGTATTGGAGCTCCCTTGCATTGCATGCATTCATGCAATAAGTAAAGTAAGCAAGTAAAGCAGCTTTGTGTGTAATCAATGGGAAAAGGAATCTGTAGGGAAAAGCATAAGCTGGGCATATCATTATTATTGCGAGAGAGAAACGAAGGGTTGGTTCATGGAATAATAATGATAATCATGAAGATAATAATCCGACTGCCACTACCACTTTTTCAGCTTGTCTTCGTTCCATTTTCTCCTTCGGTTTTTCTCTTCATCCATCCACTACAATTAGGTAATAATAGTAACTAACTGTGGAAGGAACGAATGGATCAATGCAAAGCAAATATGCACGTATGTGTATCTCCATAAATGCAAGACTACCCGTTTATTTGTAGATACGTGAGATGGTATCCTTCGTCCATCCGTGCATATCACATCGCATCATGTCATCCTTTAGGTGATGGTGTAGCAGTGCCATCATTGCATGTAAGAGTGGTGGTGGTGGTAAGCAATGCAAAGTGAGTGCAATGCAATACCACGGAGGGGGTTGCTGGATTCCGGACTGCTTTTTTCATTCTTGCTTACTCTCTTCTAGTTGGCCTCCACCAAAAGTTTTGATAACAACTTTTATGCACGACCCTTAATAAACTGCTCGATCGCATTGTGTTGTTGGGATTCATGATGATAATGATGATGGCATTGTTAGATGTATGAATGCCAGTTTGCATGCAACCAATCTACCACACGATGATCCAGACAGAGAGTGAAAATACACAAGAACTGTTATTCCTGCCTGTATAACAATTGTTGTGCAGACCTCTGCTTTATAACAATGTGTGTGTTTTGTCCGTGAACATGCTATGAAATCCTATCTTACTCATCATCACAAAGATCAGTTTACATTTTTGAAAATCTATACACAATACGCGCTGTGTATACTGCCACGACGAATACTAGGATGAGGAATACAACTTTGTTTGCCTAGAACTTTATCTGGACTCGACCTGTGCAAACAGCGACCAAGTGTAATTCCTTAAAATGCATGATTAAATAAGATTAAAAAATGCTGGAAATTTGCTACGGATTCGACCATACCAAACATTCACTGGAGCTCCTTGGGAAACAACATCAATTTAGAATAATTGAATTTATTCGATATTTATCTACATTCTCCCAAATTCGCAGTCGATCAACATCTGCAAAATTGGTTAATTGCATATTTTGTCTGGATAAAACGAAAGAGTGGCAAATGGTAACATTTCATCTCGATATGCACAAAACGTCTTGTATTACCATGTGGCATGGTCAAATTTTGCACAGTACGCAATGCTCCCTTATCCTTTAAGGATTTAAATTATGTGCAGCGCTATTTCCTTTGGTTTATCAACAAAGAAAGCAAAAAGGATTAGATTACACGTAGGAATCATATTCCCACAGGGCGGTATATACCACACTGGACTTACTTATCCGGGTCGGAATAGGATTCAACATCTTATTTACTTTAACACACGCTTATCTAGGCAGAATTTAATCCTTCTCGCTAAACCCTACATAGGTTCACTTTACATGAATGTCAATAGTTACACTGCTTCGTCGCTCAGTGCGAAATGCATAGGTGCGTAAGCATACAAGTACACAATACCCCAAAGGTATACCACAATACATGTGAGCTGGCAACAATCATCTTTATAATCACGGAATATATTTAAAGTCATAAGATGAAGCTAGTGACTGAACAATTGTCGGATGTAAATGAATAAGCAAATTGATGAGCGTCTTCAGCATACAAGGTATTCACAAATATTTTGGTGTTACTACATGAAACTAGCAACTGTGTTGTTTATACGCACAACAATCAACCTTCCATTTGTGTATCTTTGTGTGTAAATAGGCAAAACACGGATTGCAGATCATTCTCATCATCCTTGCATTACACATTATGTAAATCTTGACCATATGCTGGCATGAAAATCGGTTAAATGGTATCAAAAAATGTATCCATAATACAAGATGCATTCCATAAAGTAAGGTGTTTCTCTCAGCGAACTGCGAGAAAGTAAGAAGATCCTCGCAATGCAAACATGTCAGCAGAACTAGAACTGCGAGCAGAAAACCGTGTATATGATGCACAGGATTGAATCTTTGCATAAGAAAGTATGCACTGCTGTATATTTTGGTACAGAATACATACATATACATATTATTATATATACATATATACAATCTACATCCCCCATTGATTTTTTTCTAGCTTCTTGATGCTCTTCTTGCTATCACCATCATCATTACAAACCCTACATCCATCCAACAATGCTATTGTTGTTGGAGAAATACGATGGTTCATTCCATGGTTTGTACTAATTTTGTAGAAAAGATTATGTATATAACGTTTAGCTAGGAGCCATAAGGGAAACGATAGGGAAACTAAACTAACTGGCAGTTTAGTTTCTTATTTCTCTCCATCGCATTTGTCGGATCGTTTCCTTAGTTTTTTATGCAAGCACAAAGAAGAAAAATGTGTGGATAAATATTCACTCCTGTCTTCTCCTGCTGCAAGAAGCTCATCTAACAGCAGCAGCAGCATATATTCTCAAGTTTATCATTTTCCACTTTTTTTCTCTTTCCAGAAAATAAGCAGGGCGGTAGTAGTAGTAGTATATACAGAGAAACCAACAAGTACAAAGATTTCAGTCCATCCACCTACTTACAACAGTTCCTCCCAAGAAACCTTTTTTCATTTAATTT
>JAHZMV010006032.1:0-11623 GCA_027743765.1 Coecobrya sp. COE2
GTTAACAGGCCTGTTAACACATTAGATCTTATGTGTTAACAGGGGTGTTAACACATAAGTTGGTTTTTATGTGTTAACAGGCCAAAAACCTGGTAAGTATAATCCTACCGGACTAATGACATGTAATAATCCTTTTTTGCATACTAATCTACATAAAATGAAAATATGTTGCAAAAAAATTATAACTTACTTGATGTAGTTGGTAACACTACACTTGAGTATTTTATTTGGCGATTATCTTCAATGTAACTGTTAACTTTTTCACTCTTTCCTTCCGTTTCACCGATAAACTTGGGAACATCGTTTTGCTTGAATACGGAAGGAGATGGAATGCTTATCGGTGTTGATAAGGCGGATAAGCTTTTGCGATCCGTTTCTGATAAGTGTTCATTGAGAACGGTGGTCTGGAAAAAGATGTCACTTGTATCATTCCCATTACCCTGTGACAAGATTGGAGTTGAATTTATCGTTTTTGTTGGAAATGGGGAAACGTGAGACTTTCCATTATCAATATTAACAGACAAGGTTGCCGGAGTTGGAAGAGGATCAGAAAGGAACACAAGAGAAAAGATGAAAAGGAAAAACATTTTTTTTCTTAGTAATTTTTTATAGAGATAAACAACAACACACAAGATTTATTTCAATTTCTTAACAGCAGCACTTTCACCATATCATAACATGTTTGAGTACTTGAGAAACATACTGTAGTGAATTCTTCCGAGTTTTTATTTCTTTTCCAGAAAGCCGGATGTTGTTCCCTCAAACTGCAGAAACAAACTGACTCAAGCTGTACTACAAGCGCAGGGTGTAATGTAGCAAAATATGTTTCGCTCCGCTGGAGCAAACCAAGATGGATACTTATTCTCGCTCTAAAAGCAGTACAAACACAGGAGATGCACTTTCACAGCGTGTTTTATTTATATAAAAAAGTAGTCCAAGATTTGGACGATGTGTGTACTACATACTTGGATGGAACTGCTAACGCCATGTTGTTATTTTTTTATGACAGCTTTGTAAATATGGTGTATTCAAGTCAACCTTCTTGCTAATAATTTCATTTTTTTCCTCGTGTATTCACTACATCTATTTAACATGCTAAAAAATTCTTGCTTCATTTTTTAAACTTTAATTTTCCTTGCTACCGTACTTTCATATTGTGTGCCCTAGCCGTTTTCCCTCGGTAATTTTCTTTGTACAGAATAAAAAATATGTGCCGGACGATTTTTCTCATAATATTATGGTAACGTCACTAGTCTTGTGGAACCCTTGGAAATTTTATTATTAAATGGATATTTCAAAGGAAGAATGGAATTACATATTTTGTACGAAAATTTCTGGTATTTTTTGCTACAACAAGCAACTTGACACAGTTGGAGGGAGTCATATTGGTTGACGTACCGTGGAGCGTGGTTTATGTTCCTTGAAAAAGTATGCATAAAATAAAAATGTGGTACAAGTTGACGCATTAATCCTGTCTAATATCTAGTAGCACATGTTTCTTCCCTTATTTTCTTTCTGGTGCACAGTTGCTGGTCAGTGTTTTGTGAAATTGTCAACAGACGAATGCCAAGAAGGGAGAATTGAGGATGCAGATTATTTGATCATGTCAATTTTTTAACGGAACATGTAACATTTTGCTTGGATGCATACAAATTTAAAGGAACGAAGAAATTGCAACAGAATATATTTACATAATACTGGACTGGAGTAGGTAAGGCTCAGTGCACATTGCAAAAGATGCAATTGAAAAAAAGTGAAAGCTACACAAGTGAAAGCTGCACAAGCAAGAGATGTGATGCATCGGAATTGAAATGGTTTCTAAGAAGCCATATGCCTCCAATGTCCAGCTTTTTTCATGAAAAAATACGTAAATTCAACTGATACGTTTCCACTCAAATAAGTGTGTCGAGGAAGGCTTTTCTCTGGTTTTTTGCCGGAAATGTAAAGAAAATGGGAAAAGGCTCGTTACCAATTCGTAAATTGAATTTGTAATCTGCTGATGATTTTATGAACGGCTATTTTTCAAAGTGATCAAAACGTCATCATACATTGAAATAAAAATGTCGATTGCACTCTGTTCAAACCTTTGAAATGAACAAAGTTAAACAGTATCAGTATAAAGCATATATTTATCTGCGACCGGATCAGAGCACTTGAACTGGAACGCAACGGCAGAAAGTTTTTGTAATAGAATCATGTAGAAAAAAGTTGAGATTCGTGGAACTACTGTTTAGTATTCTCACTTCACAGCGAGATCACTTATCTGTTTCAGGCAGTTTCGGGCCATCACACTTAAATAAAAAATATGTTACGAGCATACTTTACTATCGTTTCCGGTATCTGTTTCCAGTATTTATTTTTTTCTTTATTTATGTAAGGTTTTCAACATTTCATGGAAATAGTACACTGTAGAAAATTTGTGATTGAAAGCAGAAGGAAAACAATTTCTTCGTTTTTTAGATCCTTTATGTCTATGTATTTCTTAAATTTGGTTGCTAAAAATTGCAGATCTGAAACGCAATCGAAGCCAAATGAGAAATAGGACGCATGCATGGTTACCTGTGTAAAATGTATACTTTGCAAATACAATGTATAGCTATTAATTAGGTTAAGTAGTTTACCCACTCATTTCTATGAGTAACCTGGCGTTAGAAGGATAATAAAATATTATAAATACCTACCAGAAAACTCCTTCGTGTCTTAAACTAAATGGTACAGAAACATCCTTACCTTAATTTGATTAGATTCCGATGAAAATAAACAAGATTCTGGCTAAAGGCAAATAAAGGATAAGTTATTCACAGAAAGACAGCATGCTCATGTTTATATAAAGTGTACTTTTATTGTGTGCATTGTTCGAAATCTCTAGAGAGATTTACTTAACTTCTATTATGAAAATAAACAGAGATTCGTTTATCCAATTACTTTTAGGAGAACAGTTCTCTGTGAGACAGAGTAGTGGATAGAATATTTTAGAAATGCGATTCATTAGAGAACTGAAAAGGGTGTAGTGGAGGAGATCTTAAATGAAAACTGGAAGAGTTTAATTTAAAAGAAAGCAAATTATTTTTTCGGTTTTCTTAAACTGTTCTCCTTCTTGATTGATTACAAATCATGTGAATTCATTAAAACGGTGGAGAGAAAAACTTTCATTTATTAACTCAGTATATTAGAAAGCAGGATAGTGATTAGTGATGAGATGATGACATTAAAGAATTATGAGAAATGGAAGTTACATCAACGTAGGCCTTCTCACTTGTTTAATTAAATAATTCCTGGATTTAATTTGTTTTCTTGGACTGTCACTGTCAGGATTAAGGATAAGGACGCCTCTGAGAGCATGAAATGATCTGTTGAAACGGACTTTGACAATTACAAATTATGAGAAGTAAAGTGAAGTGCGTTTCTGATTTAGCAGATTGCAGAAACTCGTACAGTATTAGTGTTTGTTTGCACACACGATTACTTCACAAAAACATACTTTAATTACCGTAATGGTTTCCATTACACAGAAAAGTAAATGTTGCATATTGTTCACTCATTGTTCATTTTCAATTTGAAGTCATACCATTCCATAGTATACAATATATTATTATCTAAAAGTAATAGGATTATAGGATGACTTACACTTGTTTCGATACAAGCTTTTTAAATAATCAAGTTGCTACGACAACAAGGCGAATGATGCTGAAAAGCCCTTGGGAAGGAAATTTTGTAATAGAATTGAAAGGCTTACTTGTATTTTCCTAAATATGACTATAGAAAATAATATACTAAAATACTATTCTGAAAATAGGTATCGCCTACTTTTAAGCACATTAATTCTTGACATACTCATCCTCGTTATGTACAACACAAAGCATCCTTTTTTATGAGATGAAGGAATCATGTGTCATCTTACAGATACCGTGACGACACAGGAATAGTAATTTCCGACAGCTTAACTGTAGCTGGAAGTGTCACGCTGTTGAAAAGCAGACTTTATATATAAGAAAGCAAGATACCTAAAATTGGGTTCCATTATTACCAAATCCAGTTCAAAAGATTACGCACATCGATTTTGGATTTTCTTTCCTATCAAACCACGCTTGCTACTCAGCAGGTCTCGGCGAGACCGTCTCGCTATGTCGGTCAATGATACTTTGATATTGGAAACCGTTAACTTATTCAATGTAATGATAGATAAGGCACGTGTACGTACTTACACAGGTAATTTTGCTTTCGTTTTTTTTTCATTTTCCTTCCTACAACTTTCCCATTAGGTGTAAGAAGTGAAATGGGAATAGGTGAAAGGCACATGAATGAATACAAGTAAAATGCATTTTTTTCGACTCCAAATTCTTGAACATATTTTCCGATTTTAAAATATATTGATTCATCTATATAATAAATAATGATAAATTTTTTCAGGGTATTCGTTGGAAGAAGTTTTACGAGGAAAACTTCAACAGCTCAGCTTGTTGCCTTGTATCACTTCACCCCATGATCATTTCTGCACCAAGGTTACAATAAAGTTTGGCACTGCGACAAAGGTAAATGTTTGACAATTTAATACTGGATATTTTAAAAAAAAATCGTGATGTAATATATTTTACGGAATCTTTGCAAGATGAGCTAGACATGTTGACTTTAGTGGAATAATCCATCATCTTTTAAAAACAGACAAACCAAAATACTATGTACAATGTTTACGTTTTGAACATCGTCGTTGTTTACTTCTGTTTCTGTTACTTGCTACACACCAGCACCAACGCTCAAGTAATAATAAATGTAGCATGTCGTAGAGAATAATATAGGTATAATGAACGGTGGTGGTTATATCGGTATGGGATAAAACACTTCACTTCATGTAGGTATGCACTCGCTCTGACCTTGAATACGAGCAATGGACATGGTATTATTAGCTGTGACTCGCAAAATGATTATATCTGTAGTAATTACATACATCAGCACACATCATATCTCTTTGCATATAATTTGTACTGGTTACTATGTTTTTGTCTATTATACATAACCTTGAAATGTAAATCTTGCGGAATCCGTTGTTATACTAAAGCCAAGGCGTGAAATGTAATGCAAGCAAAACAACTTCACATTACACCTGGACAAGTTAGTTAGTTCCAGCATCACAGTAGCAGATGTAACAAAATTGATTGCGTGTTTTAATTCTCAATTGTGACATGATATGAAAATATTTAAAAATCATTTAACATTGTCATGGCTCTTTTGACCATATTACTTTTGGGGATTGTGTCACTTGTCGCATATTTCGTGCTCAGTGCTCTATATAAATTTCGCAAGTATGAGAAATACCTTAAGGAAAATGACGTTCCTTATTTGGGCGCCAGTCTTTGGCGAACCGTCCAGTTTTTCTTAAGCCTCACCAATTTAACAACAATAGAACTGGAAATTTACAAGGAAGCCAAAGACAAGAAAGCACCGCTGGTCGGTCTCTCTGACGCTTTTGGATCCGCCAGTCTTTACATTATGGATCTCGACCTGGTAAAAAATATCTACGTAAAGGACTTTGACCATTTTATAAATCGTCGAGAAATTCAAAATCTAAAGACGACCAAATACCTTAGTAAAATGCTATTCGCCATGGAAGGCGAGCCCTGGAAAGGTATCCGTGCCAAACTAAGTCCTAGTTTCACCACCAGCAAAATTCGCAGAATGTTTGTGATTTTTAAGAGGAGTAGTGAAAGAATGGATGCATACGTGAAGGAACAAATGAAATCTAACGCCAAGTCAATGGACCTAAACCTTTCACAAGTATTTCCAAAGTATGCAATGGACGTGATTGCCAGTTGTGCTTTTGGAATAGATGGAAAATGCTGGGAGGTTCCACCAGATCAGAAGTCTACATTTGAGCAAATGGGTTCCCAATTACAATTTAATTTCAAAGTTTTGATGAAGTTCATGCTGTCGTTGGTTTTCCCAAAACTGACCGAGATGATGGGCATGGATGTAATGGACCATGAGGCGTCTGCATACTTCAGCGGTGTAATTAGAGACGTAATGAAAAGACGACGACAAACTGGAGAAAGGCAAGAGGATTTTCTTCAGTTGATGATGGACGCACAACAGGGACTGCTGAAGGCAGATGAGGAAACCAATCAGGTTATGAATGGATCCGTTGACGGAAAGCTGGGACTGGAGGATGATATCGCGAAAGGGAAAGTCAAATTTGAGGACGATGACATTGTTGCCAATGCCATGCTTTTTATGCTTGCTGGATTTGACACCACGCAGAGTGTTCTCCTATTTACAATTTATAGTTTAGCCCTGGAACAGAATGTGCAGCAAAGATTATTTGAAGAAATTCAATTGGTCAAGGAGAAGAACGGGGGCGAGTTGAAGTATGAAGCTGTTTTGGAAATGAACTACTTGGACTGGGTTATAAATGGTGGGTTAGCAAACAGTACTTAATATTTTAAGTTGCTAAAAATGTATGTATTTATTATCGTTATTTTACTTTATTCTAGAAACCATGCGTCTTTTCCCACCTTCTGCCAAAACAGAGCGGTGTTGTACCCAAGACTATCTCGTGCCCGGAACAAAATTTGTGATTAAAAAGGGTACCATTGCTGGCATATCCGTTCACGCCATTCATCGCGACCCTCAGTATTTTCCTGATCCAGAAAAATTTATTCCGGAGAGATTTTCCCCGGAAGGGAAAGAGAATCGACATTCAATGGCTTTTATGCCATTTGGTCATGGGCCACGTAATTGCATTGTAAGTTCCCATAATATGTTTATATATTCAATGGATATGTAATTTTGTTATAATATTATAATATTTTATTTTCTCAATAGGGAATGCGTTTTGCATTGGTTAAAGTTAAAACGGTGATCGCTCAACTTGTTGCCTCGTATCATTTCACCCCATGCTCACGTACCAAGGTTCCAATGGAGTTTGACAACAATGCAAATTTGAAGCCTAAAGATGACATGTGGATTAATGTCTCGACAAGAAGCTGAATGTAGTAGAAATTAATCTTATGTAAATACCTCAGCTAAAATTATATTTTTGTTTTAAAATTATTTAAGTTATACTTAAAACGTCTTTTCAATAAAAATGGCCAGCTTACTCAAGAAACTAATTAAGAAATAAATGCACCATCAACTGATAAATTAAAACAACTCAGTACTTTATAACGCTTGTTAATATAATGGCAAATAGTAAATTCACTCTAATGACTAATCCATGCACTGTGTATTATCTTTATGAATCACAACACAACTGTATTTCCAGTTTGAACATTATTTGCGCACAGAACTGCAACAACCACATTAACCACACAGACGACAATTTTAAAGAAATAAAAGACGTCATTGTGGTTTCGAAATGAGCAATATTCTCTACTGGTTCTATAATCAATGGCATGCAAAAAGTATTTTTCAAGCTGTGCGTTAAAATTAAAAGTGTAACATATCATGTAAGGTTAATTATAACAAAAAACGCTGGATTATCAACGGGAATGTTATATTCAAGTTGAAACATTAACAATTTTTTATATATGTTTCTTTGAAATATTAATATTTTATTATTTTGTAACATTTTTGTATATTTTAAATTATAAACGAGAGGAAATAAAACTACGCTCATGACTGACAGTTTTACCATACAAATACCTTAAAGTTTATGCTCTATTAACTAAACTCATTGCATAGAATTAGTGACATTTAAGGCGAGAGAAATCGGAGCAGAGTATCTCAAATCCTTCTTCAATTTCCTCTCCGTCATGGGTATAGAAAGTCCAGGTCATCATGTCCATGGAAACAACCATTCCCACGCCTTTCTCCTTATGCCTTCCCACATACATGTTTCCATACTTGCCCAGCTTTTCGCTACGAATTGCCCCAGGAGGAAGTCGCGTTTGTGATGGCATAGGTCTCCAGACAACGTCTTTATCATCAGCAACTAGCACCTTTTCCAGAAATATACTCATGTCAGAATAAGTCCAGTTTATATTGTAAAATTTCGGAGAGTTTAGTGATAAATGTGTTCTTCCTTACTTTCATCAAATTTCCTTTTGCGTTTTTATCTGGAATGAAGGATCTCAAAATCCAATTCCCTTCCAATTCTTCAAGAATGATGTAGTGGACAGGGACCCTGCATCCTCTCACTTTAAAGCTTTCTCTCGGCAAGCTATCCGTTTTTGGTGTTACCCATTGAGCATTTGGTTTGTTTCCCACTTTTGCATAATAATGGGCTCTTCTGTGCACAAAGTCTAAAATTATGATTTTGATGAGAAAATAACTATGATTTTTTATTAAAATAAAAATTTATATTCACTGTTAAGTTACCGGCCATTTTCAGTAGACCACGATCATTTCTAATCCGTTCCTTCAGAAAACTAGACGAGGCTCAAGAGTTTGTCGAGGTAGTCAACTTTGTACATAAATTAATAGGACAAAAAGGACCCACGGTGATACCATTTTTTGGCGTTTCCAAACCACATTTAATTGTGACAACTTCCTTTGCATAACGAATTGGTAGACAAAGGGAAAAAAGGATTTTTAAAAATTATTGTGTCATTGAACAAAGTACAAAGTATTGTTTTTCGTCAGTTACGACGTAAATTTTGTGGCTTTGACTTTGTTGGTTTCATATTTCATCATAATGAGATTAGGTATAAAGACTATTTATTACGCTCATTGTCAGTTAACCACAAAGATTAATTCATTTTCCATTAATTTCTGGAAATGAAATGACAGCTCAATTTATTACTTTAGGTTGGTCATGATCCATATATTTTTTGGAATTATTATACTATCAAAACAAACATGGAAAATTACGAACTTGAGGGCATTTCAAATTCACAGACTTTAGAAATAGGGAATTGGAAATCGGGGAACGAAAAGTGGTATTCAAAAATTTTTGAGAATATTAAGGCAAGCAATTGGGAAAATGCTTTCAAACTTATTGAAATAAAAGCGCAAGATTTCACGGATATTACTACATGTGATCAGGAAAGTGATCACAAATTTTGGACAATATTGCACTATGCATGCAATTTAGGTATTTATTGATAATAATTTTTATTGTACAGCTTTCTGTTATTTTATACGTTATTTTCATACAATTTGATCAAGCTACCGAGGAAGATGCCTTGAAAGCAGTTAAGAGAATATTTGAAATTACGAATACCCACGTATATGAGTATTTTGATATGCACGAGTTTGTAAACTCAGAGGATTCCAAGGGTCATACCGCCTTATTCCTAGCAATTTGTCAGGGATATGGAGAAGTAGTAAAGGAATTGCTACTTTATTCTGCGGATATTCGATTATTGTACGATGCAAAATTTGTGCTATTTATAACACCTAGTTTATCTCTAAATATTTATACAAAATTTTTATACCGTTTGAAGAAAACCGGCTCAGTGGAATTGTGCACTAAAAGTAATATATGAAACACAGAGTCTACACAAGTCACTCATTTGCCTTTTCCAAGAAAGTCTGGATATAAAAACGAGTAACCTTGATCCATCAAATGAGATGCTTTGGACTCTGGAATGCGATTTTGCGTAAGCATGCATTTTAATGATTTTAACGTTTATTTTAATAACCGCACTTGGAATACATATGCACAACATTATTCCTTGCTTAACACAGGCCGGTTATGGGATTCCCGGAACAAAATAGCTGCGGTAAAGATAATGTGTGTGAAACTCGGTTCTTGGCTTTGATACTGTCAATGAATGCAGCCAAAAAAGCGGATATATTGTCGCATCCCTTAGTACAGCTATTTTTACATTTAAAAGCAAAGCGGTATACGTGGTTTATTGGAATTTCAATAATATATCATGTTAGTCAAACTAGTTTTCATTTTTAGATTTTGTGGTCTATTCTGAGCGCTTCGTATATTGTCCACCACACTAAAATACTCCCTACAGCTTCCAAGAACACGTCTGAAAATAAAACTTGTGATCTTGAAATCATGACTTGTGAATCGGATGAATATTGGATCCCTTTCTTTCCCTATGATCTCAGCAGCAATTTTCCGTTTATGCTTTTGTTTTATATCGTAACACTTTCCAAGGAAATATTTGAATTAAAATTTTGCCCAAGTTGGCACTATTATAAAATCCAGTACGAAAACGTTGGACAATGGACGGTTTTGATTGTACTTCCAATAGCATTTTGTTGTCATCATTTTATTCCATTTCGTTGTAATGAGTATAGCTGGGTTTACCGAATAATTTCGATGATTCGAACGGTAATAATTTTCCCTAATTGCTCATTAAGAAAGATTAATAATGATTTTATAATTTATAACGAATATGATGGGTTTTTAGGTAGGAATTCTTGCTGCATTGCTTTTAATTCAGGGACAATCCACGAAAATAGAAAGCCTCGGGGTGTACAATCAAATGCTAGTAAAGGTTTGTATTTACATAAACCACATTTTTCTTTTCCGTTTAAACCCAATTCCCATACACAGGGATAAATAATTATTTTTTAGAGTTTTAAAGGATTTCTCAAGTTTTTCGGTGCGTTTTCTCCGATGCTTCTTGCATTTATGTACACCTTTTTTCTTCTACTTCCTCAGGTATTTTTAAATAAATTAATTGTTCCTAACTGAAAATTAGTTTAAAAAGGAGTTTAATACTTGACTATATTACTTTCATTAGAAATCGTCGTTTCAATTTGAGTTCAGCTTAGGATTCACAAAAATTCTAAGCATGATGACTGGAGAATTAAATTACGATGAAATATTTCATCCAGACGAGCCACTTTGTTTTCCGTATCCAATGTCAGCAAAATTGGTGTTTCTATTTTTTGTCATTTCTGTGGTAATCCTACTTCAAAACTTACTTATTGGCTTAACGGTCAGTGACATTGAGGTAATAACATTGTAGATAGAAACAAAAGCCTATAAATAGCTTTACTTATCTAAATATTTAATTTAACTTTTATCCTCAGTTGTTTTATTATTACAGAAGCTAAAAAGAAAATGCAAAGTAAGCCATGCAGCAGCAAGATTAGAAATGATTTTCATACTGGAACAATTTTTTAACTTTGGGCTCATGTATCAACTCCGGAAGCGTATTGCAACTTGCAGATGTCTGGAAGTGACACGTAATTTTATTTCAAAAAACCGCAAAAGTCAGACCTGGCCCAGAACTGACGAGTAAGTCAGAATAAATATTGTTTTAAATAAAACCTACTTATGTTTTTGTATATCGGTTAAAGTCCAAAATTAATAGCGTTTTTTGGTTCGGTCTCGACTAGGATTTTTCAGGTTCACAATAAACAAGTATATTCAACAAAAATTGAGAATATTCCTGATAAGGTGCAATCAGCAATTAAATTGGAATATCGTAATTGCTGTCATAACAATGAGTGCAAAGTTACATCGGAAGTACATGAAAACCATAGAATTTCTAGGTATCTTAAATAAGCCAGTATTCATGTGATTTAAAAATTCACACATGTTATTCATGTTACATTTTATATTTCAATAAATACGTAAATATATAATAACGTGATATTCGCCAAATGTTGTAAATATACATATATTGCACTGCATCTAACGGTTGACCACTATTTCTCTGGGTCCATATCATCAGCAGGCTCCTTTTCTTTCTGCAATTGAACCCTGTAAGTCACGTTA
>JAHZMV010006033.1:0-18387 GCA_027743765.1 Coecobrya sp. COE2
CCTGGGCATGTTTCTCAAGTTGAGATGCACAACGTTTGCATGTTTCTCATGCTGCACCTTCAACCACGATATATTATCCGTTCACACATCACTTAAGTTCAAATGCCTCCCTGTAACTCAGATTTTTTTTATTATCAAGTGATCAGTTGTCATTATTAAAGCCATAAAGCTATTAAAGGATGAGAACCAATTACAGTTAGATTTATGGTAATGTCTTTGCACAAAATTAAGCCGAAAGCTGACATTTTGTATGGTTGGGGCAACGTGATACACATACCCAATCAATCTGAGAGCAACAGCCAAATTACTACATTGTAATGCAGCGCATGTAGAAGCATTCACTATTGAATAGACATTATGAGTCAATTTTTTACTATCTTTTATGATGTTATTGATATATCAGTATTTTTACCAATGGTAGAGCTAAGATTTGGAGTGAAATGGCCATGACAAATGCGCTCAATGAACGTGGTCTTGCCAACTGCGGCATCCCCAGCAAGAATCACTTTGAAAGTTCTATGCGGATAAAATGACGCCGAGGACGGTGGTGATGAAAATTCCTTTTCTGGATCAAATACTGTTCCGTCATTTGCCTCGTCTCCTTGAGCTGGCAACTTTGGATTTCCCAAATGATTTCCCCAACCGGTGGTGCCACTGCCACCACTTCCACCAGCATGATCTCCTCCCCTTGCCAATGCCTCATATAAATCGCTGTCTTCTCCATACGCAAAGCTTCTGTACGTGTTTTCTGATGAATTGTTTTCCCGTCGGTTGTGGTGATGACGGCAGTTCTGTCCGGATAATGAGGAAGAAGAACCAATATTCTCACTGCAGCAGCTGGACCCGATTTTCCCAACGCTATTCCCGTTTTGCACTATCGCCAAAGATTTACTACTGCCACCACTACCCACTCGATAGTGCGTTGGAGGATGATGATGATGGAATCCATTACTACTGTAACTACTACTATTGATATTTTCATTGTTGCTACTACAATTAGTTGTTGTAGTATTTGGAATAGTCTGCTGAGAGCATGTCCAGATTCCAGAGGGCAAAGGGCTTCCATCTCCTTCAGCACGAAGTTCGTCTAAAAGCGTGCTTCTCCCGCTATCTGAAACGCAATAAAGACATACCAAGAAATCACATCATCAAAGAGTTATACCACCTAAAAGAACTTGATAGAAGCTTTTCTCTTTCTTCATTTCATCATTATCAACATAAAAAAAGCGGATCTGGCTCAGAAAAAGCGTGTAACCGTCAGTCATTGACTTTAACCGTCAGTAGTAGTATGCACATTGAAGAGGGCATCACCTCCATACACACCGCATCTACAACCGGATTAATTACAAAAAATTCACCTCACCGCTTCACACACGTGCGTCATCGTCGTCATCATATAAAGTTAGTAAATAAGTAATGCCACTGTTGCGGTGCTTTTGTGAGAGGTTTACTTACGCTTTGTGCCCATCATTAGTTTGTCGTTGTCAATCTCTCTTCATTACTATTATCATTATTTCTACACACTTTTGTATAGTTTTGCCACATTTTTCCAGAGGGAACCTTTGCGATTTTTTTATCTCTCTGTGTTATATAGCTGAATAGATTGTTTACTAGCGTGACGTAATCATATATATCATAATAATGCTCTAGTGATAATATTATTACTACTGCAAACGCAATTCATTATTTGAGAGCAAAGTACATAATAATAAGTATATTTAACCACAGTAATAATAACCTTTATTTCTTGGTTAATTTTGTATTCTTTGGTCATATTACCTCTATCAGTCTCGAAGAACGGGGACGACGTTGGCACGCAGGGGAAACGTGAATCGGACGATGGCGATTGTTTCACCATCACTGACGCTGTTGTAGCAGCTCCTGTTGCTGAAGTGCAGGAGGACTCTGACAAGGTGTCAATAATGCTCAAAGAGTTGGGACAAGAGTTGCTGTTGACGTGATGAGCAGAAGAAGGAATGCCTGTTGCTCCAGACGACAATCCATCGTGCTGAGATGATGAGGATGGTGGAGAGTGGGCAAACATGGAGGATGAAGCGGATTTCGTTAGAGGCACTTGGGTAGATAAACAGTCATTCGCATCGGACAAAACCCTGTTGGCCTCGCTATATAGTATAAAATGTTGAAAGGAAATTGTAAACAAGATTTTCAACGAAAAGAAAGAGAGCTCTGGCTTTTATTGATGTCACTAATCATATTAGGCTTGCTCAAAAGAAAATCTTCTCTATTGATGTTGTTTCTATACACAAGTTGGTTTTGAGGAGGGAGAAAGTGAAGTAAAATAAATCCTTTCTGAAAAAGAGGCTCTAGTTGTTATTACCTGAGAACAACGAGATGATTTTGCATCAAGTCTACTTGGCTCTTGTATTCGGACGCGGCTATCTTTTCTCTGGAAAAGGGAAAGTTATTTTGGATGATGATGATGACATGATAAAAACAGTTTTACGATTTGATTTATAGCAATGTAGGCTCTCAAGGCTGTATAGTTTATTATGAAAATTGTTAACTAACGAGTGGAGAACGTTAAATAAATCCAGGTACTCGTTTCGTTTCTGAGTCAACTGGGTTTGAAGTAGAGTGGCTTTCATCTGTGCCTCTACTAAAGCCGATCTCAAGTTTCTGTTTTCACTCTCAGCCTCGTGAAGCTTTGTTTGATCCTCGGGCAGTCGAATAACGCGTCTTTCTCTCGCCTCCTCCTCTGCTAACCATTCCTCAACCTGTTTATTATTACCAATGAGTTTAGTTAATCTTTTCTTGAAATGGATTATATTGTTTCAGTTATTTATTTTATAACCCAAAACCCAATATTAAGTTTTGTAATATTAACCTTCTGAAATGTTCTAATTTGCGAAGAAAGATCTGCAAGCTGGCTCTCAATCTCGGTTGCAATTTTCTTCCTCTCGGTGTCCATTTGCCGTTGCGCTTCTTGTCGAGCTTCAGCTTTTGCCTTTGCCTCAGCTTTCGCCAGTTGCTGGTCCAGTTCTTCGCCAAGAGCGACAAGCTGTGCGGCGTGCACCTCGCGTTCTCTAGAGGAAAACCAGGAAAAGACTCGCTCACGCTGCTCGCATATCAAATAAAAATTTTCGCCTTCTTTGTTACCATTGCACATCGCAGCACAATAATAACAACATATTTAAAAAAAATATGGATAAAATATACGCAATTGGATAATGCGAGCCATTAGAAAAATCATAATTTAGAGTTATAATGGTATCGTGTATACTTGCGAAAGGAATTTTCTAAAGTTTTATATTCCTCGTGAAGATGCTGAACATCCATGATAAGACTTGTCAATGCCGTTTCCAAGGTGGTTGACGGTGCTTTTCCGCTGCTACTGCCTTCCTGTCTAATTTCCTCAACAATGTCGTACAACTGCTCCTTACTAGACAGGAATATGGCAAGTCTTAAGATTTCTGCCAATGCATAATTATCTCTTATTTGAAATACCTGTTTGAGATGAAAGGCTGTATATTGGAGGGACCGACGTTGGTCATAAAATGTTTCCATGCATTGCGTGCTGTTGCATGCCGTTTCTCCATATCCAATAACTGCTGGTTATTAGCAGTTGCATCGGCCACAGGACTTATTTGAAGGGAGCCTCTTCTAGAGCCCGGGGTAAGGAAATCCCTGAATCCATACGAAAAATCCTCAAAGTCTATGTTACCATCCCCATCATGATCCAAATCAGCGAAAATCACATCCGAATCCGAACTGGAGATTCCAAACTTTGCACACAATTCACGAAACTCATCTGGTCCAATCACACCACTTTCCTTTGTATCACACGCCTTAAAGAGCTCATCAAGTCGGGGATTATGCACCGGTCGTGGCTTTCCAGCAGAATAACCTTTCTGATTATCATTTTCATCCATTGTGAATCAAATAAAAATTACTCACTTTTTAATCACTTGGTAGTTAAAGCATCGCTGCACAGTTTCCACCTTTGTTCCAAATTACACGGTAGAGTAAACCAATTCAATTTTTTTCCTTCATTTGTATTAATTATGAAATTTTCACCTAAACGGCAATGGTCATCGTTTAAAATATTAACCCTCTCCACATTGAAACATTTTTGCACGGTGCGGACCAAAACTAGAGCGAATAATACAACTGCTAACCTAATTGAACATTTTGCTAACAAAATAATGATTTTATTATTAGATCATTTCGTGTTCACGTATTCGTTTTTTTTTGTTGTGTCATGTCAATGTTGCTTCATGTGATGATGATGAACACAACAAGATTTTGTTATACGCTCTTGCATCAACAGAATCAGAATTATGATATGAACAGATCATCCTTAATGTGTATAAATTGCACTTAATTTCAATAATATAAATAATGAGTTATGGAAAGAGAGAAAAAAGTTGTTGAAATGCTCAAAGAAAAAAATTGTGTCGATTTTGGCCGTCGTCAGTGACTGACGATGATAAGTGATGAAATGACTCAGGAAATTCTTTAGCGACGAAAGGTACGTTAGTGTACGGAGAGGGGCAATGTGATCTACTCCAGTTATTTTACGATTTGCAGAAGATGTGATTCCAATTGTTGGGAGGATTAATCCACATTATTATGCTGTTGGTATGAAATATATCATTCAACAGAGACAGTTTGGATGATTTCATATTATTTATGTGCATGTAATTAGTTCACTTTTCATAGTAAATACCAACATTTTATTCTGTACAATGTTGTTAGCCATACTAAAAATGTGACTGTGCATTTTACAGGTGGTGGGGTAAAAATTATGACGGATCGTTATGACAGTTGACAGTTGTTACATGGCTTGGCATATAGAACGATTCGTATATAGAGTTAGTGGTAATATGAATTAATTGCGTTGGCAAATTGTTTTTCGTTAGCCAACCAGTAGTAATGGTAGGCTAGTACCGGGTTATGGCATTCCATAGTAAACTATTTTTGTGGTTTTAATAGCAGAACCAGTAATTTAAAATTGGGAAGAGAGTCAACAAAGATGTTTGTTTTGAGGTTCTCCTGCTGAAAATATTAACTTAAAAATGCATGCTCAAAATTAAATATCTCTGGAAAACATCCACAGTTCAGGAAAAAAATTCTAGTCTGCATTATTACTATTGCCTTTAAGTGATTGTGTAACGAGTCATAATAGTCACACATGACAATGCTACCGTATGGAAAAATGTTAAATTTTTTAGTTATATAATTATCATGTATGTATATGAGGTTGCAGGACATGTACTTTAAAATTTGCTATTATTCACTTGTCCTTGATTATTCAATATTATGTATTGGTATTAAGCGGCGGCCATTAGCAATGCTACTAGTTTTGTTGTGTGTATATTACTAGAAAATTGAAGTAAAAATAGTTAATTGAGAAATACTCGTTAATAGCTCTGAATGCTGCTGTTGCCAAGTCATGATATGATAGGGTATGGTTAAGGTAAAAAATAGTTCTTAAAAACAAATCGAGGACCTGGCAAGAAAATTGACTCTGCAAAAGGCATTTTGTCATGTTTCTTACAAGAAGCCAAGCCGTCAGGATATATACATAAGTAACGATATTCCATACTGACGATATTAGATGTCGTAGAATTAACGAGAATCATCATGAAACATCTAGAAGCTTTTGGGTTCAACAATCCAACTTCTAAAAAGGACTCTCAAAATTACAAGTTAATCATAGTACTGATACACACTGTACAAAAGTCATTTAAGGTCAGACACGAGTTTACAGTTTATGTTAATTAGCTGATGAAACAGTATTGAATTTTTCTTGCCATGCATAAACATAGCTTAACAAACGACAAAAAATGAAAAGGTACAATTTTACATGGAATAAAAAATAGGTTTTGCTGATACGCACTAACGTGCAAACAAAATATTAAGAAGTCTGTACAACTTCCAACAACCAATAAACGATTCATCAGTTTCTAGGGAGTTTGTTTTGTTTCAGGCATATTATTTACTTGGTAATGAAAAGTAGTTGTAGGTAGGTTCTCCGTTTACATGACATTGACAACCATGGTTCCATAAACCACAATTTCACTATCTGTTTCAGATTTACACCTGCCCTGCTATTATAAATGATATATCTAAACATGTTATTTTAAAAAATGTTATACAAGTTATGCATTTAATTTATCATTAATAAAAACCAATCAAGATTGTCCAAAACAATTTAACCTGAAAATGTAATTTATTTATTTTTATCCACATAATAACTTTTTAAATCATGGCGATGGCTAAATACCAATATGGTAATTACTAATTAGTCATGAGGCTCATTCATAAAGAGTAAGTCATTGACATTATGTATTTCTGTTTGGGATCGCTAAGCTATGGTCAAGCAAAGGTAGGCACAAGAAGGCACAAACTGTTCCTCAAGATCAACCAAATATAAAGTAGAAGTAGACTGCTAGCCATTTTATCTGACATTAAGACTGAAATTGGTTTTAGTGATAGTAAAATGATCCAGATTCCGGCCGGCGTAGTGAGGAGACAGATAAAGCATTCACGCAAAGAAACCTTTGCATACAAACTCCAATAACTTTGGGACTGGGACTTACCTTTACTGAACAAATTATGCAAACTATCAATAATATGTATAATAAATATGCATAAATCACGGAGTAGTTAACCTCTGTCCGGTAATCCTGTCGTATCTGTAGTCTGTCTCTGTGTATATAATACATTCTGATATATTTTAATCAGTAAACCGTCAAAGAAACTGAAATCAAAGTCAGACTGAAAGAGACATTGGTTGTGGTTACATCAACTTTTTTAGTCCTGGCGATTAGCTGAACAAGTGAATTTATTTCTGGAGGGTGATAATAATTAATCAAACTTGTAGAAAAGGGGCATAAGGCGACGTTTATGCCGCTGAAAATGCGATAAATGGTGATAACGTTGCAGTAAAGATAGAATCCCAAAATGTAGGACTACCGAATTTCTTCAGATCGAAATTTGTTTTCCCTAGAAAAACTGCGAGTGGGTTTAGAATCCAAGAATCATAGAATCGTATGGCCAAGAAGAGGCCATGATTATCTGGTCCATGAAATACTACGCCCGTCTCTAGAAGACCTTTCAATCAGTTTTTGTGTCGTTTCTCACTAAAAACTATTTTAATGTTGAGGGATCAAATGCTCACACTAGCCGAGCCCTTTCACATAAAATTTTCTACAGGAACATTAAGCTAAATAATGTGCTAATGGGGGTTGGGGAAAATTGTGGAAAGGTATGTTTGATATATGCTTCGTTAATTAAATATTCAGTTTAATTCTGCATTAATGAATATTAAGTGACAACTAAGTATTTCTATGTGACAGAAATCAGAGTGATCTTCATCGCCTATGGTCAAATTGATATGATCCAAGATTCTGCCGGGTTCTTTGCGTAGTTTATCATCATGGCGAGCGACTGAGAACAAGCTGTCCTGTCCACCAAGCTCTTTGGCATTTGTAAGCAGTGGGATTCCAAGGGTGTCAACGATCTTGGGGACTCTTATATGACAAAAATGGTATGTGGAAGCACATTATTTGTTTCTCTTTAGAATAAGCATGAAAATATATTAATAACCTGTATGTCAACGTTTGTGTGCAGACCTAATCTAACCGTAAGCTCGATTTCACTTGTCAAACTTTAACTTGTCTTCGTGTCTATTTTGATTGTATAGTGGGGCTGATTTGATAATCTGTAAGACAAACGTAATTGCACCGTCCACGAAGGAATGAAGTAAGATCCTACATTTAAAATCTCAAACTGCCCCAAACATGTCAGAGTGAAAAGGAAATAGTTGCTAACCTTTTATCTTTTTTTATTTTCTCTTCTCTCTAGGACCTGCGTACTCAAGTTCGGTTAGATGTTTGAAACTTGTCTAGCAGTCTGGCACGGAGGATTCTAAACCCACTCGCAGTTTTTCTTCGGAAAACAAATTTTTCTCGACCTGGAGAAATTGGGTAGTCCTACATTTTGGAGTTCTATTTTTACTGCTACGTTATCGCCATTTATTATATTTTCTGCGAAGTAAACGTCACTTAATGCACCTTTTCTTACACGTTTGATTAACTATTATCTCCTGTCCCAGGAATAGATTCATTTGTTAAAAATATACCCGCCGTGACTAAAAGTTAACGTAACCCACTGACAATTTATCTTTCAGTCTGTCTCTTAAGTCTGTTCAAGAAGTTAATTAATATGTACCTAAATGTTATATCTAAAAATGTATTTAACACTACTTACAAATTATTACAAATAGATATTCCATATTTACAAAAGCATAGTACGATTAAAAATAATTACAAATAAACGTGTGAGTAATCAGGTGTTAAGGAATCTCATATTAAAAGGTTGTTAACGATGTGGTATATCGTCTACAGATTTGCAAAGAATTATATGTAGTTACTATTTTTGATAATGTATTATTTAAAAAACGGTACATATTATATATTACGAACTTTAAATCTTGAAACATTTTTTGTATATATACTTACATACTTTAACCGCACTTTAATCTATATTGTACAATTTATGAAAATAATGTGAAAAATGTCACAGCCCGACAATGTCATATATGTAATTCAACTCTGTAAGCTGTAATGAGAGATAAACTATAGTATGCAACTATGTAGGGCAAATTGTAGGAAAAAGCAGGAATTTTACTTCGATAAGGCAAAAAAACACTAGGTATGCGAAATCATGAAATGGGATTTACAATTGTTTATTCAATAAATTCAGACATCAGAGCAAATAAAAAACAGATTTTGAGGAATCGTAGCACACACCACATGAACTAAACGAATACATATTATTTAATAGACTCTTATTTGACTTTAGGAGAATCGATTGACAATAAATTCAATTATTATTATTATTTGCTTTTCCTTGTTCATATTCATCGCATACAAAAAATTTATACTGCATTTTATATAACTGAAGAAACTATTGGATGCTAATTATTATTATTGCATTTATTGTTAAAAATGTTTGCACTATAAACTACACGTGGGCTTGCTTTTGTATGGCTTTTCACTTTGGGTTGTTTACAAATACAACGTTCACCAAAGGAAAGTCTCCTATCTGCGATTGTAATGAGGTTAATTTAATATAGTGTGTAATTTATTAAATGTCATTATAAAAAGGAATATGCAATCTCACCGTTCCATTGAGTTCTCCAGTGCCTTTTCCCTCCTTGTAACTTTTCGAGGTTACCCTGATAATGTCATCCACCTGCAGAGTTAGATCTTTCGTGTAAGGGCTTGCTTGTCGGGCTTTCACAACTCGTGCAAACAATGGAGGATTGTTCTGAAATGTGATATGCATATGGTCAAATATGAAAAAATGCTTATTGAAAAATGTCTAAAAAAAAGAAGCTTGTTCGTCATACCCCTGACGATGATCCGTCATAAGGTTTCGACATGTCTGGAGGTGCTGATCGTCTCATGGTGTGTGAATTAAATGCCGTATGATTACTGGGAATTTCCGATCTTATATGTCCTCGATCACTTCCCTGTTTAAATGCATTTCATTAAGTATTTCATCCTTCCTTATATAATTAACTATACATGCAATTTTGTTCCGTTGGCTAATTTCGCACCTCTTTACCACGTCGAAGAATCACTCTTTCGCATGAAACTGGTCGCTTCAATGATGTAGTTTTAAACATGTTACGTTTGTAAAATGTTAACAAAGCGGAAAGATTTTTGAATGGGCATTCCTCGCGGATAAAGAAGTTGGTTTGGCCTCCCATCTCACGAACGTTAACGGTATATTGAGAAACTTCATCTTGCTCCCTTGTAACAAAACATAACGGTTTTGTTAAGACATCTTTAGAGAGAGTTATATGTAAATGACTTTCCACTCTACAAAATAATACATACTTTACACAGATAACGTATCCTCCTCTGGAGGAATTCCGAATCAAAAAAGTTCCTTCCTCCTCTCCGAGTAGGATGTTTTCTGCATCCGTAAAGTCTACTCCTTGAAAATATAAACTGTTTTGAAAACCAAGGGACAACTTTTAATTATGACCATCAATCACAGTTAAAATACGTGTTAAGAGAAAGAATGCAACCGATACCTTTCGAAATCCGTTTCGTCAAACGTCCCAGATGCCATTTGTGAGTGTTTATTTATATGGGCGTTAACGATGTACTCTTCCGAAATTATCCAAAAGTTATATTCATTGGAAAGTCACACAAAAATGTTGACCGTTTGTCATAAGAAAATTGTCAGCACTTTAATAAATTTTATTGAGTAGCTGTAGTAAATTATGTGCGTTCCAAGTTATAAATGGCGAATCAACCAACAGAAGAAAAACGATTTTTAGAATGTTGACCATTCTACGTAAATATTATTATTACATTATGATCGTAATAATGGCTGAAATATGTGGTCAGCTTTTCCTCATAGCTTTCCTAGGAAATACTAATGGAGCAAGGAGCAAATTAGGCATCTCTTCATTACATCATCATTTAAGAACATTGTTTTCATGTGGACAATTCAGCAATAATTTGGGTGGAAACCGCAATAGCCACATGCATATATAACATACATGCATATAGGTACATTATATGACGATAAATAAATAATGATGGTCAAGGATGTCCAAATAATCCAGTATATAAATTTATATATATGATATTTAAGAGTAAAGTGTCAGGGAATGCATGTGAGTCCAGATAACAAAAATTGATTAAGACAAATAACGCATTCACTCAAGTTGGGACGAAGACGGTGATAATGACACAAAAACAACAGAGATGCGTCTGCGTTGTGTTGTGGTTGGTCTGTTGTTCGCACTTTGGCTGTTGTTCGGATAAAAGATAAGAACAGAATTTCTTCAAGTGTCAAGAAAAGCCATATCCATCTACTTATTTCAATAGACTTGTCTGCATTTTCAAGATATAATATGAATCAGAGTGATAGTTTATATGAGAATTTTGGAATAATAAATTATATGAATTGAATTGACGCAACATCAATTTTTGGTTTCCTACTTTTCATCTCTTTATTTCATCTTTAAGAAAAACACATTTCGATGATGAGCACTGACGATGAGAACAACGATCACTTTTCATATAAATTCATACTTTGTTTGAATTGAATTATTGAATTGAGTGGAAAATTTTTTAATACTCATATTACACGTATTCAGTATAATGTGCATTACCAAAATTCGTACCTGAAACAACCGATTTTTTCTTGCATATTATTTTATAATTTCTTTTCACAATTCAGTAATTTTTTAATCATAGTAACAATTATAGTATAAAATTGCAAAAACAGTAGCATTTTTTCCCTAAAAATCTCTTTTCCAAAAAGACGCAATTCTGTATCAAAAATTTTTCTCAATCCAGTGCACAACACCCTTTGATAATCGAAATTATCATTTATTACCGTAACTATTACATTCTTCGGAATTGTCAGTACACACACAACAGTGTGTAATTTATAATCATGTAGTATATAAATGAAGTTTTGTAGGCTATTTTTACAAAGACGTTTAAAATATTTTCTAAATACTAATTCTTGCTTGTTAAGCAAGTAAACTAGTTTCGTGCATGACCTGGTGGTGACTAGCCTTTCATCAACATTCTACACCATTTTAATAGGACAATTCTCATTTAACTAATTACTACACATTTATAAATTAGTAAGGATAGAAGTAGAAAATGGGGCTGGTGCCCCGGAGAATAGCAAAAATGTTCAATATTTCCTCAATTTCAAATTTCCCTACTTGGTAACAATGCCAACTGAACATTATTCAGTGTTATTGCACAAATATATATAAATGTTATATATATATTTAAATTTTTAAAAATAGTTGGGAATATAGCATGCTATCAATTTTAATTCATTTAAAAAAAGACATGCTCATAATATGTGTATATATTGTGTATCATATTGTCAGCTAAAAGTGTAAATGAAGCTACCATGTTGACTGCCGGTGTCTAACACAACAACTGGCAAAAAAATAATAACTCAAGTATAAACTAACTCGAAACATTGAGAACAACAACAGATTTGGGATCTAGAGTGATCTTGTGAATGGAATAGAAAATGTTTAAAAAGAAGATTGTATCGACATATTGATAATATTTCAAAGTAGTTTGTCAGTTTTGTAAAATAATTGACTTGCAACTGACTTGCTCTCGCGCTTACAATGTATAACCGTAACAATAATATCTGTAAAATTCAATACGTATCTATCTGTACAATAACTCTGGAAAATTAGTTTGATAAAAATAATATCTATGAATACACAATAATAATTATAATAATATATTATAAATATGTATGTATGTATGTATGTTTTGTCTGGTACAATGCTGCATTACACAAATGATTTTTCAACAATATCATCCTTCAATGGAAAAAATCCAACTTTCGTGAGAAACAGGTAGTAATTATTTCAACTGTACAAATTGCATCCAATAACGAGCGAAACTACAGGAAATATATTAAATCTGTACATGGCCCACAACGACACAGTAAACCATTTTGGATAAAACTTTTATATCTATCTATCCATCTACAACAACAACAACAAAATTTAACTGCATTCACAACAAAACTTTTACTAATTAACGAGAGGCCGGTCTCGGCCGAAGGTTTCTTTTACCTTAACTGTAACCGTAATTTATATAACGACTTACATCATCAGTACATCATTCTTAGATAGAGATATATAATAATAGCAAAAATTTGACTAAATTTATGTTGGCATGTTATGGCAAATAGGTAGCATAATATTTATATATCATTATATTCTCTGTATGTTGTGCGCAAAAAGTATACGACGAGCCACTGTTGTCCCGCTGCTGATTAGTTTAATCCGACATTTGGATTTTTGAGGTAGGACTTGACGAGTTCTCTGGGTCGTAATCAATTAACTCCACGTGGGTAAATGGAAAGTGTCCCTTCTGCAAAACACAAAGATTTAACATATTAAATGGTTATATTGACAATCTGAAAAATATACCGTACCAATTATCGAACATATAAATGTGCAACTTACCCTTCCACCTTTTCCGCCTTCCACTAGCTCGCCTTCCCATTGACCACTTATGTTGATTTTTGTGACGCGAATAATGTCACCAATTTGTAATTTTAGAGCTGTGTCGTCATATGCGTTGGGTACACGAGCCTGCTTCACCCTTGCGTAGGTATCTTTATTTGGCTACAAATTACAAAAATAACATACAAGTTAGCAACCAGAGATAACTGTCACACAAAAAGTAATATAAATATAAAATAATTGCATCGTACCTCCAAAGAAGTCTTTTTTGGCGTGTGATTTTCAGACGTTTGCGAGGACGTTTCGCTAGGGGGTTTATTTGGCTCCGGGATGACATTTTCGATTGATTTCCCGTCATACTAAAATACATTCAATATTTACATGATTCATAAATAATTTTAAACATGACAGTTAGACTAGTAAATTGTTTATAGTGCATTCATTTACCGGCCTAATGTATGGAACAGGAATTGCACCTATTCTACCCAAACTGTTTTTCGCTGTCCACCATTGCTCCTCATCTTTGCTAAGGATTGTTAGCACTTCATTCTTTTTGAATGGCAAGTCTTCTGGGTCCTGGTATAAAGAAAAGAGGTAAATAGGTTAAATCTTCAAGGAAAACATGATAAGCACTTATATAAATTTGTTTGAAGGTTGTTTGCTGAAAGCTTACTGTCTGAAAAATTTAAAGAAAAAAAAGTCATGAAAATCTCATTTGCCAAAAATATAACTTAATTTGCTGACAGATTATAAGCAGCACTTACTTGACACAGAGGACGTAGTCGCCAGGAATGGAGGACGAGTCTCTGACAAGAAACACGCCTCCATCCCTTTCTTGCATTAGTAGATCTGTAGCATCCTGTCGGGATATCGGGCCAAAATACCAGCTAACAAAATTTTAAAAAGTTTATATTACTTTTTAATTGCTTTTCGGTAGGGTTTATATCACACTTTAATTAAATTGCTTTTGCAAAAACGTACCTTCGCCGGTCGTAGGGGTCAAATGTCTTGGACATTTTCTTCTCTATATTTACAGTTGTTCCAGTGTCTTGCGTAGACTTGGTTATAGCTGACTTGTCATTTGGAGAGATTGAATAAAGCCTGAAAAGAAATCCAGAAAACATGGTTACGTTAAGAGATAGAAAAAAGGGATTTCATAACTTATTCGCACATAAAACTCAGAAAGCTGAGTTGTATTCATTATATACCATACCGAGCCAATTTTAACGAAAGATATAATATTGGTTAATGTAGTTAGCCAACTTTACTATTATTATAATGACTTGTGATTAACACAAGGCCAAGAGGATAAATTATCCTTGTATGTTCTACTATTCATTACTACAGGCTTCATCTCATCATAGTCATCATGCTCGCTTTTGTCGTGCCGGCGTCGGTTTAATTGAATTTACATAAACTAAAGAAAGTAGTAGCAGCAGTATCAGTTTGATTTGGTAAATTAAATTAAATTGAGGTATGAATTATATCAAGCATATAGCATGATCAATCTTAATGGTACATATATGCATATATAGTTACATGTTATGTATGTACGTACAATATGCATGTAGACTTGTCTAAATTTAAGTGAAGATGAAGAATGTAAAAACGAAACGATACGAAGCAAGCCAAAGTCATCTTCTCTTCGTTGCCAATTAAACCAACACTAACTTATTTTATGACTGTGACGATGCTTAAAATCATGCCGAAGCAGCGAGTTTAAGTGTCTAGTTTTACAGATAGGCATATCATATTCCCATCTCTTCGATTCGTTCCTTTGATCCATATACCAGCATTTAGGTAATTGCCAAATCTCAAAATTATGCAGGTATAACAATGCTATAGAAATGAATTTCAAACAAAAATCATCTTTCTTCTATATTCCATCACCGAGAATATAATTAAACCGTAATTCCATTAAATTTGGCCATTATAATTTAACGCTCATATCATAAGTCATTAATAATGAAGATAATTATGAACCAGTCCACTGCTAGAAGATAAAAGTAAAATAAAAGTCATCATCCTAACTCCAAACTAAATTGCCCCATAGCTATGATTTTTATTTTAACTCGTATATAATATACACTACGCAGAATGTGACATGAACAGGATGTTGATTGAACTGCTGCTCATGAGTCTATGACTATTAAGATATGATATTATTATATGATGATGCATCATACCACTATACTGCCTCAAGATGATGATTTAAGTACAACGACTTTAGTGATTGTTATTGTTATTTTTTGTTTCACCTGCCATGCCACATGGTGGATTTTCCCACGGACAGGATAACATATTCGCACGGACGGATGGATAATGGCTTAAAGTGGTGTTAGTTGTGTATTCTTTTTTACGATTATTTTACGCCTGTCTTTATTATCACTACATAACATTTTTTTGCTCAATATTTTTGTAGCACAAGAACAAAAAAAATATTTCTGCAAAAGTCAAATAAACAAGCCAAGAACAAGCATAATGCAAACATCCACCTCCAATCCTCTACTACTGTTCTAGAAATGCATATAAAAAATATTGGAATCATGTCGGTCGGATATTACTCAAGAAAACATCAACTCTATAAACGTCAATTGAGTGAGTCTTTCGAGAAGAATTTCATTCATCAATGACGGTTAAATGGCTAGAGATATATAAAAAAACCTGGGTGTTCTGGTTGCAACGCAGTCTACCTACCTGACTGACATAAAACAGCATATATTTATTGCACCACGCTTTTACTTTTAGCTGTGTTCTCTCTAGAAAGACGACGCCAGAGCAACGTCATAACTTCATAACATTATTGCATCATTGACAAGTAATAAAAACAAACAAGACGTCAGTAATTTTAACCCTGTTAAACGCTTAACACCTCCACAACATCGCATCATTTCAACCTCAACAAGCATCTCATATTATATGGTCGTGGTGGCAGGCAGAATGTTTAGCATTCCATATTTTTTTTCGTATATCGTTTCCTATTTCCGGTCGGTTCTATGAATTTATGTTACGCCAGGGAAGCATAATAATGCATTAATTTTATTGGGGGCGATATGAGGAAATATTTTGGATTTTTGTTGAATGTAACAATTGCAGAAATGTATAAGTAAATAGGGATTATTTAGCATTGTTTTATATTATTTTTCTTAAAAGATGGTCAGCTCAACACCTCGTTATTAGCAGTAACGCGTATGAACCTAGTAGCCATTGGTCATAAAACCGTCCGTCATTAATTTGCCGGCTGATATAAAGTGGCAAGCACGTAAAAGTGAAATTAAACTATGGTAGTGATAATGATAATGATTGACAGTATCAATGTGCACGTAACTTTAAGTAAAATGGGTAGTACTACAATATTTTTGTTGATAAGCACGATTTCTTTTTGCGTCATTTGACCTGCTTCATTATCTATTTTACCAAGTACCACCACTACAATAACGCTATCATTCAATGAGGCAATGCTGTACGATGGCTTATTATTGCACCTGGGTATTTAAACTTACTAATAATGCTCCTAGTAACAAATCCCTACTAACGTAATTGGTATTGTCAAAGTAAACATTTATTACTTGAAAATGCTATTATGCTAAATGAAAACAAAAACGCATTATTTGGCAAAATTTTTGGGTTTGACGCACAAAAAAGTAGTTAGCTAGATTATTAAGAGTTGAAAAATGCTAACGATGACGATCATTGCAATGCAACGTCACCAATTTAAAGACTAATGCGGTATTGTACAAAACTGAATGCCAGAACTGATTTACTAAAAATGCGTCAATATGCCCAAAACACAATTTATTTGTTTGCATACACGTCACTTAAAATCGAAGAAAACTAAATATAGTTAAGAAATAAAGTGGCAAGAGTAAATATTATACCCATATAGCTTTAATAATAAAATATTTACTTACATGTACTTAACACGTAATTAATCTCCAGTAGGGATTTCCTCACAAAATTTTATCTCATGCTTCAGTCACTCGTCACCATTCACCAGTTTACAATTTCAAATCAACACTTGACTTCTTGTGTGGTCAACGTCAACATCTGCACCAAAAGAAATAGTATCCAATCAACGTAAGATAATGAATGATGGGCGATGGCACAAAAAATGACGCTTTTCCTACACTAAACCCTCATCAACTTGACTAATAACGAACAATCGCGCTTTTCACGGAAATGTTCCAAATGACTCAAATGACAGTTAGTTTTAACGTGGCCACGTTTACAAAATGAGTATATCCAGCAAGTATATGGATTAGTACTTTAACAGTCAATTCATTACAATTTCTCAAGAACCCACATAACGGCCTACATGAACCATGTTAATGAAACCGAAAAAGACCGACAAAATTCCCTTTCTACTTACATGTATCATTACAGGTTTCTCTGTTAATCACACCATTGCTTCCGAAAACTCTATGAACACGTGTATAATTACGATTCGTGTAAACACACTTTTACTTAACTAATAAGCAGTGTGCAGGTGTTCCTTTATTTGCTCAAAAAATTGGTTAGGACACCTTCCACACTCACACAACCATTCTTGGCGTGCACATTGAATGCCCAATTCAAACTAATTACCTTATTGTCTTTCAAAAGTTGCACTGATTTTGGCCATCCTCTCAAAAATTTCACTCATCTCGTGAGATCGTCTCGTAAGGACAAGCCCTTTGGGCAAAAAGAAATCCCTGTGCACCAAAGATTTGCTTATCATTTGTAGGTACACCACTTTGACACATAAGTACATGCACTTATATTAGTGCTTACACACAAAAGTGAGCAGCAGACAAACAGGAAGAGTCTGTCATTACTCCACTAGCTAAACACACATAATTACTATTATCCTCTTCATCATCATCATCATTCTAACTTGCTTTCCACTGCAAAAATTTTTGCACAACGACTATTATAAATCATCTTTCTACTTGCACCACCACCACCACTACTATCCCTACATTGATGACTTTTGTGGCTGTCTCTTTTTTTTTCTTCTCCTTTTACACCTTCAAGTCAATGTGATGATGTGATCATCTTGTGTGAGAGAATGATGATGAATTTGATGAGCCAGTAGTAAATTCCCATTTCCTGTAAAGCCTTTTCGTGAGCTAAACTCTGTGTACTCCCTATTTCTCTATCACGGAACACATTCACAACGGCTTTGCTTACTCACACAGACTCACACATTTTTTTTTTACTTTCCTTCTTTCCCAATCTACTTTACTCCTTCTTCTTGCCGTCGTGCGACAATGGTCGACTGAGCGATATCCGCCAAAAAATGTAAGCCTCTTATAATCTCCCTATTGATCGAAAAACAATGGGTATATGTGGATTATATTTTGTCAGAAAGGTAAGCATTGGGCGATGAGCGATAT
>JAHZMV010006034.1:0-10401 GCA_027743765.1 Coecobrya sp. COE2
AAAATTTCTCCGTCACTAAACCCAGTTATCGCTTCAGTTCTAAACTGACGAGTAAAATATAAAAAAATAATTGAAGGTCTTTTTCAGACCTCACCTCTCATTCAAAAGGCTTCTTGGTTGCAAACCATTTATATATGATATTTAATTTAATTTGGTGTACATAATATTAGCATGAATGAACTCTTTCTCAAGTAGGATCAGATCGTCTTGTTTCTGCTGCTATTATAGTTGTTGATGTTGTCTTTTTCGTTAACAAGCCAAATGAAGCAATACATGTGTGGGGCGCAGATATTTCTGGAGAGATTGCAATAAAGTGTTTATTGCTAGAAGATTTATAGTGAGATAATAGGAGCAGACAAGTAGTCAACTTTAAGCACATATCTCCTCTCTTCTTACAGAAATTCAATATCAATCAATCGCCACTCCACCAAAAGGAGATTATGATTTCGCAAGAGACACAGATCATCTCACAGATCAGATTTCTCTTTGTATTTTATATTCGCATTTGCTTCCTCTCCAGCGCTGTGTCGTAGTAAAACCCAAAAAATTTATATAGCAAAATTTTCTGTAGACTTTTATCATTTGGGAGAAGGAAGATGGAATAAGAAAAAAATTATAATTTTTCATAAAGAGTTCTACGGTGCCTCCTCAGGTGCCCAGCTGATACAGCATATCATCAAGTAGAGTCAACATTTAAAATCTGGTGCACAACCAAAGGATTGGCGCAGACGTAACCTAAAAAAGCAACATTTTACAACTTTTCCATCATATTATTGAGCAGCAGCCGTGTACAAACTAGGAAGAGATGATGATGACAGTAGAGTAGCCCCCTTCTTTCTTTTTCATATGTCTTCAATTTCGCATGACGTGGCAAGCTATACCTTTATACTGACACCACTACTCCACGACGTGCGTAGTAGAGCAAAGTTAACTTTCAGTTTAACTGGTCAAGTTGCTCTATCTGCTACGAATGCAAGGATATTATAAGCTTTAAATGGCATAAAGTACACAATACTGTTCGCTCTTATTTCTACATGTGTGCATACACACATCTCTCTGGCTTATCCATAAACACTCAAACAATTGTACTACTTCTCTTTCAAACGAGAAGTACACAAGATACTCCACAAAAGTATAACATAAGTGATACAACACCCATAGACCAAACCAGGTAATAAAATCCCCAAAAAATTGTACACAGCCCCTTCTCCAATTTCCATCCATCTCGCCTTTCTTTCTTCATCTTTTACATTTTACCTTCTACTCACCCAACATGAGTATACCCATCTAATGTAAATCATTCCTTTTTTCTTTTTCTGTTGCGTGTACAATATCATTTTCACGCTGTTCACACAACACAATCCAAAGATGATCATCCCAACCACCTCAACCCTTTCCCCAAGTTATCCCCATTTTCTGCACTTTTAGCTGATGTGGCATCTGGGGCAAAGTGAGCCCTCTCTCAGAAAACTTGCTTTGCAGACGACCCCGTCGCCAGAGTAAAGTACACGTAGATTCCAACATAACGTAAAATTAGTGCACAAAGCTATACTAGAAAAATTGATGATAGGAATTTTGTGTGTTAAACTAAGTTAAATAGTTAGTCATACTACTTTAGTGTGTACTCGGCTTTCGCAATTGTTTGCTTGGCTGTACGTGTGTAGGAGATAGAAAGGAGGACTTTAGTACATACTCCTCTGGTTCTGCTACATCATCTCATCATCATCAAACGAAATTCCCTTCTTGTGTCACCATCACCACACAGCCAACCAACCTATCTTGTAAAAAAGGGCTATAATCATCATCAATCAGCAGCAGCAACAGCTAATATACTTACTTTACTACCCAAAAAATATACAATCAGACTCACACACTTTAAAAGTATAACTGCAACTTGCCAATTTTATAATTTTTTATTAACACTACATTAAAATATTTAGATAGGGCTCGCTGCTGATTGCTGAAAGGGAACAGTTTTCAAACAAATTTAGTCGGGAAATCGCATCTCTCTCTCTTTCCGTCTGTCTATATCGCCTAGCAAGTAGTTCGTGTCTTTTTTTTGGGAAAACTGAAGAAAACGGAGAAAGCTGAAGGAAAGAAAGTGCGAAGATTAAAAAAAACTGTAATTAAAATTTTTACCTGCTGTTCTGGCGTTAAGTTTAAAGAGCGACTTTGTATACAAAACACCCCACCACCACCACCCGTCTTGAAGAAGTAAATATTAATTTTTAGGGAAAAGGGTATAATTTTTAATTATTGGGAGGAGAGACGTAATTATTTTTCTTTTTTCGTGTGTGACGACACTTGAAGAGTTAAAAGCCTGTGGGGAGTTAGTTAACTAACTTTATATAAATATAAAATAGGTAGAGAGAGAGAAAGTAAGAAGTGTGTGTACCTACTTGCATTTAAATAGGTTTGTTAAATGGCTTTGTTTATGCTTAGCATAGTGTGTGGGTGGGGGATCGGGGATTTGCCCAGCTTTCACCAACTGGCGACGTTAAAGCGGAGGAGGGGAGGGTGATTTTTTGGGGGGATATGATTAATCAGGGATCCTTCATCCTGGTGATACACATGTGTGTCATCAGCTGTGCTAAATTAAACCGCTAATTAGCGTATGGTGGGGCACAAGTGTCTATGAGCTTGATGGGTGGATTGTTGAATGCGTTTGATATAAAATGGGTACCTCAATTTTGTTCATTTTTTGTTTGTTTTTCTACAGGATTCAACGTGGAAACGGTCGAATACAAGAACATTAGCTTCACTGTTTGGGATGTCGGTGGCCAGGATAAGATCAGACCATTGTGGAGACACTACTTCCAAAACACACAGGTATAAAATATGTTTGTACTTTAATTTTGGGGGATTTTCTTTGAAATTGCATTTAAGCATGGATAAATGATGATCAAACTTATCACCATCTTTCGACTGTATAAATTGATGCTGATTAACCTATATTTACTGATGAAATGCTTAAGTGCTCTTTTGTAAGGACATTGTTGAGTAGAGGAAGTGACGTGTTGTAGGGTGATGACTTATGACTCATTCTTTAGTAATTGCCTAAATGACACGTACATTTGAAACGTTGTTTTGTATTGTTACAGGGGCTGATATTTGTAGTGGATTCCAACGACAGAGAGCGTATTGGCGAAGCACGAGAAGAACTTATGAGAATGTTAGCTGAAGATGAACTTCGTGATGCAGTGCTTCTTATATTCGCTAACAAACAAGTAAGAATTATCTCTAATTTTAGCATGCAGTTTGATTTAATTTACACTGTTAGTAGGAATGGTAGCGTAACGTGTTTGTTTGTTGCATCATTTGTGTAGGACCTGCCAAATGCCATGAACGCGGCTGAAATTACAGACAAGCTCGGATTACATTCTTTAAGAAATAGGAACTGGTACATCCAAGCCACGTGTGCCACCTCAGGTGACGGACTTTATGAGGGATTGGATTGGCTTTCCAACCAGCTCAAAAATGCGAACCGTTAACCAAACAGACTCTAATTTTTTCAGGGCGTTGATTTCATGTTTCCATTCTATATATGTAAATGTAATAATATTGAATATATAAATAATTCTTCACACAGCAGTTTTACTTGATATATGATCTAATTATATAATTATTGTAATAATAACGGGATTGTAAAAGCTGCATTTTCCTGGAAAAAGAAGGCTTATCATTTATTATGCGTAGGTGTATTCCATCTGACTGTAAAATAAGAATAATTCAATTTACAAATAAATTGTGTGCAAATGGTATTTATTTAATTTATAACAAAATTCGTGTTCCTCTTTCTTTTACATTTTATGACGCTTCGTAGAGATGTCGCCTGCATCATCAATTTTGTAACTGTCATCACATTTAATTGCAGTAACTTCCTCTTCTTAACGACTTGTGGCCTTCGGAATGTCTGCATGTTTATTACCACCGACATCATAAAAATGTTGTGCATGTTTGATTATGATAATGATGCTGACCATTAAATGGATGGGTGTAATACCTACCTAATTACTACAAAATCTTTTAAAATCCCACTTTTTCTTGGAGCATGATCTCATGAACTGTAGAAATTTAATGACTCGTTTAGACTGATCAGTTTTTTATATTATATATCTCAAATAGTGTATGCAAGTTTATTCAAACAACAGTACAATTACACGATTACGCGTTAATTTTTACACAGCAGCAGATACCGGGTAGAGTTTAAATTATGCGCAAAATTGTTGGACGCCCTTTTGCCCAACACCGACTCTTATTCAAATCCAAACTCTGCCAATCTATTTTTAACTTAATATTATAACTTATAATATTACTTTTATTATCTAGATATATATTTATATATATTTATATTATAATATACTTTATTTAGAGTCGTAATAGTATTGAGACCTAAAACAATAGGCACTTTGTAAAAACGAATAATTCTATATATCTTTAATAATTATTATTATTATTAATCTGACCCCGTCGTCGTCATATTCAAGGAATACATAATATTCCATAAGCCCTCTGATTTTTCTGCAAAAAGATTAAAAGGAAACGAAAATATAAGTCAAGCGCGACAATTTACATGTTTTTATGATCTGTTAATGTTGTATGAAATTAAATAATATTTTTCATTGGAATTGACAAACTTACCTTTCTTGATAGACTGCTTCTTACTATACTCTTCTACTTGCCTCCAGACGACAGGGAACATTTTAGGATTGGGTAGGTCTAACAATGGTAACAACTTTTTCACAATCTCATCCTCCCAACTACCAGCGTCTGGATTCCACGTAAGCCTACAGATCGCTTCAGTTAATGCTCGTGCTGTTATCTCTTCTCTTACATCCCATGAGTGTTCCTGAAGCGAGAAATATTAAATTGCAAATAATGAACCTGCAATACAGCATCTCCACAAAATAGAAACAAGGAAATTGGAAACTTACTTGGAAAATTTGTCCTATTTCGTCTGACGTTTCAGAACTAACTTTAGGACTTAGCACCTTTACCATTTGTTCGGCTAGGGAATCGGGCGTTCTTTCTTGCAGCCAGGGTATTTCCTAAAACGCAAATTGTACAAAGTCCGTGATGAATATAAATGTTGTTAGCAAATATTAAGTGTTTTTAATTTAAAGAGGTTTCACTTACTTCTACCGGTATCACATTTTTTCTTTCAGTTTTCTTATATGAGGTCTGAACATTTTCTTCATTATTTCTTAATTTGAGCAGATTCAGAGAATTTACGGCTAAATCTCGCCAGGCTGCACCTTCATCGTCTTCATTTTGGATTAATTTGTTACCAACTTGTACTAACCAATCCAAATTAGTCTCTTCGGAGAAAATTTCCACTAAAAACTGAGCTAGATATTGTGTAGCCTGTGTAAAGAAATATAGACAATAATGCGTGTTACTACTAAACAAATCTTTTGACGCTACTACTTATAGTATTTGCACTCTTAGGAAGGGTGAACGGCTTACCATAGGCGAATCTATTAGTATGTCTGGTAGTTCATCCATGACGCCCTGCGCCATTAATCTTATTACCTACACAAAAGAGAAAGCTCAATTATTTTTAGTCCAACAACAAATCAAATACTCTAAAGTATCCGTCAATAATAGTCATTGTGAATTTTCAATGTACTTACTGAATCCCGTTTTATTTCCTTAAATCTAATTAATAATCGTACAAGGCTTCCTGCACATTTTTGTTCTACTTCTTTGGACATTTCGGCTACTTGTCTTGATATTTCTTCAATAAAGTCATCTATTTTAGGACCTGTAAACAGAGTGCAAGATCAAATTAGCAAGCCAAATCTTAAGAGAAACAATAAATAAAATGGTATCTTCATTTTCATTGAACATGGTGCATACCTGGAAAACGACCTTTGATCCAGTGTAGCGTATCATCAAACTTTTTACTAGCTAAATATTCTTGGAAGATATTTTTCACGCTCTCATTCGTGTCTGCAGTCACTTCAGGGTTGTCTTTCGGTGACACCGGTCTTGAATTTTCAGCTGATGAACTCATGGAAGGAGGAGGGGACGTTGGTGTGTGTAGGGAAGGAGGCCCACCGTGAGATGCGAACATAGGCGGCATATGATCACGGTCTCGATAACCACCAGAATCCTGCGATGAATTGGACATACCCTTATTGGAAGGCCTATTATCCTCCATAGCTAAATTTTGGAATCTATTTTGTAATCTGGGTGGCAAATTAGGCGGCATATTTGGTTGCGGCTTCATTTGAGATGAACCCGAGGCACCAGACTGATTTCTCTGCCAGCTGAATCCGCTGCCACTAGGTGGTCCAAATACGGGTAGTCCAGTTCCTATTGGTTCCGCTTTCTTGACACCGGTTTGGAATCTACTGGCTTTTGGCGTTGATGTCCATTCAGTCTTTTTCTGCTGTAGACTGCCAGGCATTCTGGAATTACTGGACCTGTGATCCCTGTCGCCACCCCCGCCATAAGTATTATTTTGAACTGGAGGAAGACTATTGATCTGTCTCTTTTCTTCTTGTTCCTGACGCATTGCATCATTTCGAACTTCTTGTATTGTCTTTGGGGCGTTAGTGTCCCTTCTGGGCTTCCAGTCATTTTCCCGAAGTTCCACAACGTCCAAAATAGCGAATCGTATTCTCGAGGAAAACTTCTTGTTATCAGAAAGGTCTTTAAGCTGTGAAAATATTTTGCTCATCCATTTCGGCTCGGGGACAAACTTTGGCTTGTCTCCTCCTCGGGCGTGGAAATCCTCTAAAGCTTTTAATTGCAAGTCTAATTTCTGACCAACAGTGGTCAGCAATTTGCATAGACATTCTAGTTTTTCCTCGTCCGGGGCGTAGAGGAGCAAATGAACACACTCCACCATGATTTTTGGTGTTAACATCTGTAGTTTGTAAAGCTCCCCGATGAATCTCACATTACCGAGGGATCTTCTTCTGTTCATGAACTTCTTTTCTTCCAAGTCTACCTTCAGTTGCTCACGATCTCCTTCGTCTGTGGCTTCGGCCAGCTTCTGCTCCACCTCCTTGATATCCGCCTCGTCGGCGCTGCTTTTCTGAAACTCCTTTTGACATTGGTCAAGGATTTGTTTCCTAAACTTCTTGGAAGTCTCTTGAGATTGTTTGCAGACGGTGAATACCATCTTGGCATAAGCCGTGGAGAAAGAAGGCTCATCAATGGCTTTCTCGAAGACGACGCTGATAACGCTAGAAATACGCTCATCTTTGTCTTCCAGGGGCAGCTCCATAAACTTTGATACCAACTTCTCGAAATTGTCGGGGGTAAGCTTATTAAGAATTCCACGAGTTTGTTTTACGATTGATTCAATGGCAATACTCTCCTCATCTGCAGCTTGGTCAGCCCCGGGTGGCCCGCCACGTTTGAGTTTGCCAGGCTTCCAAGCATTTTCAGCCTTATGAAGCTTCACTTCGTCTCGGGTAAGAGTAAGCTGAACCTTGGGCTGGACACGACCAGGTGGGGGTGGAGGTACCACCATACCCCAGTTACCCAATCCCATTCCGCCCATTGCGCGAATATGCTGCATATTCTGGTGTTGCATTAAGGGTTTATTTCCTAAACCAGGCATTCCACGACTTCCACGGTAGTCACGTCCGCCAGGAGAATTCTTACCAATGGGAGTGCCATGTGGTTTGATATGGTTAGCAAGGTTGTTGTCCCTTGCTAAATCTGGAAGGCCGTGGTCTGCTACTTTGAACTCGTTGATTCCTTCCGGCCGATTACCAATTCTAAGTAAGAAATCCCTGTCGTACTTTATTTTCCCTTTCACTGAGCCTGTGAGATCTTCCTGATCATCTGCACTTGCATCCGCATCTGCCAGCAAGGATTCGTCCTCACCGTCGTCACCGTCCTCTTCGATTTCACCTTCCTCAAGAGGAACGTGACCGTTTGGCTGATTTTCCTGAATGACTTCTGGCTCGTCAACCTCCATTTCTTCATCCTTTTCTAATTCCTCTTGCTTGACAGATCCGGATAGCTCACTGTCAGCGCGAACCTCTGATTCTTGCACGGAATCTGAAATCTCTTCCACATCGGTTTGCCTGGCTGGCTCAGTCACTTCAGGCTCAATTATCTCTTCGGAGACCGCTCCATCTTCAGATGGCTCCTTATCCTCAATAACTTCTTCTTCTGCATACTTTTCAATGGGTGGTTGCAGAGGAGGAGAAGAAACTGGTTCTTTTGACCGGGGAGTTGCATAGTGGTCCATGGGAGTGGGGGAAATCGATACTAGACTTGCATCCTGAAACGACACACATTTTCCATCTTACCATGCACACATCTATCTCCCAAAACAGCATTTCTGCACTCTAATAATAATAAAAATAATAACGGAATTGCATACCTTTGAATCATCGGAAGAAGTGTTGGCGGCAGGTGTGGCGACTAGCTGTTTGTTGGGTTCCGGACTGGGAGACTTCTCCTTAGTTGGAGTGGAAGGTACTGGGGTCGACGCTGCCACTGCCACAGGTTCCTCCGGCTGAGGAGTTTCCGCACTGGGTTGCGCATTGTTATTGCTGCTTGTATTATTGGTACTACTAGTAGTATTTGCACTACTACTACCCGTGCTAGCAGTTGAGCTGGATCTCGCTGAAAGTGCAAAGGAGAGAACGGGGCATTATGAGAAAGTGTTATATCGAAATAGCTTACAACCACCTTAAAAAATTTGATTCTTAACACCACCACCGCAGCACCATCAAATAATATTTATGCACTTTTATGCAGTGAAAGTATGATGAATACACCACGTCAATGCACATAATACATTTTGCCTTATGAGCTTGCCTAAAAAGGAACTTTAAATTACCTCTACTTCTTTTCCTACTTGCTCTAGTTCCCCAATTTCGCTTCTTGGAGCGACCCATGATTAAAAACGCTAGAGTGAGTACTGAAATCACTTTTCCAAAATTCTGTAAACCACTACTCCTTTAGCTGAACAATTAAATAAGATACACCTACTCAATCTTCTTGTTAATTGTATGAAAATCGCACTAAATACTTTTACACGCCCTTGGCTCAATTATCAGGATGGCTAGAAAAAGAGGAGCAAAATCGCAGTTTCATCTAACCTTAAAATACGATGTTGGATAATACAATGATACGCTGCCCGATACTTTTACTACCAAGTATATTATCAACTCAGCCTATTATATGCATTGTACTACCACTGAAATATCATTGCTCTCAAATGACTCGCTTTCCAAATACTTGTCTACATTACAGGAAGAATGGAAGAAAGTACTGAGGACGAAGAAACCCTTTTGGAACAAGAAAAACTTGTAACATAGTATGCAGTTAAAGTTGTTTCAGAACAAGACCGATAATATAGAGTCAAGCGATGTAATGCACTTTTTATCCCCTTTTGCTGCTGCTGCTCTGACACTCCTTCATTTCATTCCTTTCCTCTTCCCAGTTTCTACAGTTCGAAACCATATCATCATCATATAACGCAATTTACTTGATATAGTGACGATAATGACGAGGAGGCAAGAAGATGAAGAGATACAATACATAGTGGTACATACACAACAATGACAAGGAAGGAAAGGAATCTCATTTTACTGCCTAAATAAAAGTAGGAAAACGACCACGCTACTGACGACGATATGATAGGGAATAGGGTCGATAAAGCAAATCCTTTCCCTTTCGGAACATGATTCTGAAATATTTTCGGAACACGCTCATCTATGCGACTCGCCGTAGTTTTAAGCAACGGGTTTTTCGAACAAGCATAAACATTACATACGTTCATGCATATAGGTACGTAGTCTAGTCTAGCCTCCTAATTATGAAGATGCACCGAAAAACCAACTTGACGGTGGTGGCAAGGCAAGTGCCAAGTGCAGTCTGTAGTTTAGTTTCTACTTTCTACTATGCACATATAGAATGCAGGAAAACGTAACATCTCTAAACGGGTGAAGAGGAAATTCTAGACGCTGATAATCATATTGAAACATTTTAGAAAGAAATGAGTCATATATAACACTTCAGAAGCTGCAGCTTCTTGTTCAGTTGCCTTACATGCATGTTACTGCATGCTTTGGAATTAGGAAAAACATAATAGAGTCGGGGCAGCAGAACTCCATAGTGCATACTGTATTCCAACTTCCAACCGAACTAAACCCTTTTCCTAACTCTCACTGCTGACGAAAGACGGAAGTGCATTCATGATCTTTCCTTTGGTGGTCTTTCTCATTCTCCTACGTCCTACACTACCATATAACGTAAGGACGTTGATGATGACTTTTAAATAAAAACTTAAAAGTCAAAAGTACAAGACCGCTCTTTTGCGTTTTATTTCTGATGTTACACATTTCCATACTTGTTCATGAACTGCATAATAAACAGCATGTGTTCGCTTCTCGAACACTACATTGCAACTTTTCGGTTTTACGA
>JAHZMV010006035.1:0-15987 GCA_027743765.1 Coecobrya sp. COE2
GTTGGCCATCGCCAGATTTGTTGGAGGGTGGTGGACGAATACCATAATATTCGCAAAATATTTCTGAAACTGAAAAACAGATTATCAGTTGGGATAAGATACACGTAACGGTATTCATTTTTACTCCGATTATGGGTTCAATTCATTTCACAAAAGGTTGTCAAGAAAACTGAATTTATTTATTAGAAAGTATTACACAGCTCTATATTATAATTTGGAAATGACTTATTGTGTACATAAAATGAGTACATTTATGATTTAATGAAATAAAGTAAAGTGAAAGCGTATTGTTCTTAGAAATTGACCTCAATAACTAATCATAAGTATGTATGTTGTTTGTTATACTGGTCACAATTAAAACTATTTGATTTTTCATTCCACGCGTAATATCACGGTGATTTGACTGATTCATTTATGAGTATTATAAATACAAATACATAATATTATAATAAGACTTTACATCTTAATCATTTGCTTAAATTACTTAAGGTGCTATATACTTGTGCGATGAAAAATAAATGACACATAATAGACACAATGTACCAAGATTACTGTTGATCGTCATTTCTATGATTAATTGTGATCAACACTTAATTGTTTAGTGTATTGTTTGTCAAATGAATACATAGATTGTCATGTCCACTCTGAAAGAAATATTGTTGTTGTCGAATTGTCGATTACTATTTGTACACTATATGTACCTACATACATTAATATATAGTAGTAGTAGGTATGTATTTATGCTTACTTTATGTTGTTTGTTGAATCTATAGACATTATAGACTGTTGAACTTGCAATAACAGCAAATAAGCAAATAGAGCTAACTTTTCTTATAATACGAGGTCAATTTAAATTTAAATGGCTTAATTTTAGATAGCTGTACGTACCTACTAACTAATAAAAAACTTGAATTTTTACTGCGGAGTTTGTTTTGAGAATACTTCGTATCGATTTTTTATAATTTCAATGTTGTACTCTATACAAATTATTATCATTAAGGACTGATTGTATGTATGTAAATTGTAAACACACATTGAAAATAAAGAAATAATGGTAATATTTACAAATCTAGTATTTTTATCCGTTGCTAAAATACTTTTCCATAGCCGCTAGTCATTCCATATATAAACGTAAAGGGTTTTGCTATTCCAGATATTTATTAGCAGTAAAATGATCATCGTACCTGTCATGTGATTCATTAGGAAATTGTAGGATCTCATTTAAGCAAAACATATTGACAAAAAATGTTTCCCAATGGTAGGTTAATTTTCGTGGCTTTTTTACCTCTTATAATAACGTCTGATCAAACAATTGAAAATCATGTTACCCCAGAAAATACTCCAATTAAGGTTCCAAGTTTCATACTAAACCTCCTATCAGACATAGGAACTTACATGTTGCTTTTCCATGGCGAACTCCCATCATCACATTTGTGTGAAAGTGATAGTTGTTTTGGACAATTTACTTTCTCCAATGACTACGATATCCAGCTAAAAAGACAGTTTACAAAGTATGAACAACCAAACAAGATTGTCTTAACTTTTGGACTATTCAACACAAATCTACAGGTATTCTATGTCTCTAATGGGCTTTCATACACGGCATGGGAACTTCTTCTACAGACTAAAACCTTATTGATAGTGATGGCGTTTGAAGAATCATCCAGAAACGATCCGTGTTTAGTATCAAGCAGTACCACAAATCAATGGATAAAATCACGTAGATATTCGTCGAGTTGTGAAAGTATTTACCTTGCCATAAACAACTCACCATCCTTGAAATTAATTCTGAAAATCGTAGATAATCATGATGATAAAAATTGGTATGAAGATGCATTATTTGTTGTTTGCAGTGGATACTGTATACCCATCTTTAGACTGGTGTATCCTCTCCTTGAAAATCAAATTGAGATTATAGACATGCACAAGTCAAACTTTTGGCTGGGAAATAATAAGGAGATTATTGGTGTCGATGCTTGGGACTCAAAATTTTTTGCTAGTGAAAGTAAATCAAAGGTGTTCAAATGTGAACTGTTTTTCTCCTCCCAGCGAAAGCACAAACATTTCGCCCTTGATGGCAACTATTGCTGGGGAACTCAAATGCTAAAAATTGAACTATCCAAGGTGCATAACATGTCCTTCATAAAAGACGGCAAGTCGTACGGATACGAAAGCAGTTATTTTAGAGAGGACCAGACCAACTTTCGGAGATTAGAGTGGAATGATGGTATACAATTGCAGTACTTTTCCGGGAGTTATTTTTACTACTGCCAACATGATCATGTGAATGACAATTTGTTAGAAATTGATGACTGGAAGACTTGGACAAATCCAATGTCTCCAATTTGTTGGTTAGCTTTAGTTTGCTGTTGGTTCAGTGTTGGGTTTGTACTTTCTCTTGGAACAGAGGAAAGTATATCTGTATACACATTGGCAGAAACTTTGTTTAAGCTCTATTTTCTCTGGACAAGGTCGCCAACAACCTTATCAAAACCCTTCATGACTCAGAGAAGAAATATTATTTTTGTGTTTTCAATGCTGTTTTTCTGGGCACAGTATGACATGGGTATTACTGGTGTGGTCACAGTCAGAGAAATGTTGAAACCTTTTAACTCGAATGGGGACATGATGAAAAATAATTATAAACTTGTTTCAATAAGTGCGTACTGTAATCCAAAAAACCTTTCACAAGGGTTTTACGCATGTGACAATAAGTTAAATGACATAGAAGACTATGAATTTGTTCGTCAAAAACTGGCTTGGTTGCATAATGGAAGATGGAATTATTGGTATTTGCAGAGGACAAGAGCCTACTACAGGCAAAAGTATGCGTCAGATATTGAGTGTTTTAATGTTCAGGAAGAATTTAATATTTGGCCGGCCTTTTACGTTCTATATACAGTTAATCGCCACTGGATGCTCACGACAATCAAGAGGATTCAAGTTGCGGGTTTGGTTAACAAGTGGAATGAATGGGCTCAATTTACAACATCAAATTTTAACAAGAAACAGTATATTGCTCTCCCATTGGACAAGGAACCCGATTTAATTAGTTTTAAAAGAATTTTACCAATTGTAATCATTTCTGTTATTGCGATGGTGATAAGCATGCTGCTACTCTTATCAGAGTTGCTCATGATGACAAATACTATTAGGATAAACGACAGTTTCTGAATTAAATGATTTCTTATTAGTCAGGACGTAAAAGGGTAAAACATTTCTCTTCGAATCCATTGAAAATCAATTTTCCCAAGGTGATAGATTTAGATAAATAGTAATATACATACTATGTAACCGGTCTATCATAAGAGATAAACACAGGAACGCGTTGCACATTTTCATTTGGCTTAGGATTGGTAAAAGCTTAGATTTTTAAATTATATTTAATTTTCACAGTCCAAACCAAATATGTCCAAGTCTATTACCGATTCTATTGAAGTGGAAATATTACAATTATGTAATTATGCCATGTTGCATATATTTAATAGTTCTTCATCTATCATTCTCGCCAACATCTCCAACTGATTTCGAGTTGGAATGCATCTAGTATCAGCAGTGATACACACTCGGAGTCCTCCATTACATGAAATAGTAGCAGCAGCTAAACCTGTGTAGGTACATATTTACAGTGTAAATTTTACACAGAAGAATGTTGATCTTGCTATCAATTAAATAATAAATGCACATTTTATTTCCAAATGTGTAATAAATTTCGAAATATTTCTTACCTAATATCTTTTGCAGTAGTGGAATCCAAAACATAATGTCATTAACCTTTGAGCCTGCAATCAATCTGTCTTCCTCCTGGGGTCCTACAACATTGCTCAGGCCCACTGTAGACCGGGATGTCATTGACCACGTCAAGTCAATCAGCTTAGACGGAATCAATCCACAAACAAACTTGAGGAAGAAAGCTGACAAAATTGGAAAGGCAGTCGTCGCACAGCGTTTCGTTTCTTCTTTAAAGTATCCAATTTCTTCTTCAATATTCTTAACGTCCATTCTCGAGTGAAGTTTGGAAAAGCACCTATAGCAAAGGGGTAGCAATTATTGAGTTCTATATTATAATTTTATTTCCTTAGGATAAATCTTTACCAATGATTGACAAATCGTAAATCAGGATGTCCAGGCAAAGGTAGTGCCGCAAAATAATGGTATCCACTTGGTAAAGTCTCGTTTCCATGATATGCAATGAAATATTTATTCAGAGCACTGCTTATTGCTTTCAGAATTATATGAACTATGCTGCAGTGAAAGCGCTTACTAGCCTTCTTCAATTCGTCAACGTTCATCTTCCTTCCCACGGTGCACATCCATTTACCAGTCAACTTTAACTGACGGTTGTCACTAAAGTTTAAGGGAGTTTTATCCTGCTGAATGGCTACTTGGTGGAAGTATTCTACAACACCGATTGTAAATAAGCTACAAAATGTGACAATTTTAGTCAATACCCCACTATTGGCCAATTGATTCCACTTTGTCATAGAGCTTGATGGTTTAGTGAAGGTTTCTGGTAATTTCTGGGATCCTGTCAATGCGTAAAAAAATTTCACAATAGACATTCCATCAGCCATCAAGTGATGGAAACGAAGAATCACCAAGGTTCCATAATGAGGATCATCTTTGGAACAGTTATTATGCACCAGGAACACATCCCACAGAGGTTTCTTCTTCTCGTATGGCTGACGCTGTATCATTTCGATTATGGGTGGCAGAAAGGTGGCTAGTGATGATTCAGTACCCGTATAATTGTACCTAACATTTTGTAAAAGGTGAATTCTGTCGCTAATGTAAAAAAAATCAATAAAAATATTTGTAATTTTTTACGATAATATATCTAAATGGAATGATAAGGTGTCTGGTATGGTATACTGCGAACTTATCTTAAAATTTTCGACTCGTTTCCAAAATCCATGACCGCAATAGTGAACAGGGTAGTAGCCTAATTCTCTATAGTACCTGTTTTTATTTTAGTCACTATAGTTAATATTGCGTTAACAGCTAACCAACGGGCAAATACTAATTCGATTATTCACCAAACCCTCATATTGATATACATATCTACCTTTTACTTTCCTTGTCTCTGAGGTCGTACGTTTGTTGAAAGAGTTTTGAAATGTCATCTTTTGAACAATGCCCTTGTAATTGCAGTGCAGCAACTATAGACGCGGTAGGTTGCCCCCAGATATCATCACTTATAAACATGTAACTGGAAGATGGAATGGAAGATACAAAATTCTGAAATAGTTTGGCCAAAAGGAGAACAAATTGTTTGTAAAGAAGCAAAAGCAAAAGGAAAGTTAGTGTGAGGGGTAATAAGAGAAGATGTAAAACTACAAACAGCACTTTATACGGGACCTGCATTTTATCAATAATCGAAAAATGTGTGTGGTCTGCGAGTGTATGTACTGAAGTCAAAAGTTTACATGGTGACAGTGATCTAGTTGGAAAGTAATATTACTTTTGAATAAAAATGGGTGAAAAGTATTACTCATTGTCGCCATAACAAAAAGTGTATTATTAACATTAAATTCACATCAAAGTGTATAGTTTGCTGCCGAGTGTTTACCACTTTTCCAAAAAGAGCGTGAAATCAGTAAGAGAACGTAATATTGTGTTATGAAGCTGACTAACAGTGCAAAATACGGACTATATTTGTTGTTTATTGACATTTAAACAAACGCTACACGATTATGATGTTACATCCACCGTTGTGATGATTGATTGAATTAAAAATAGTTAATACTGTTTGGGAAGGAACTACGAACGAACTACTATTTTTAGTGAAAATCACTAGAGTTGGGTTATACACATTATGTACAAACAAACCGGTGTACCCTAACTTCAATTTTCAACACAGTTTTGTCCTTCCGCAACTTACTCAATTCTACATATTCTCATGTTTAAACCCAGTATTAGGCTAATAATTACGTGATAAAAATCTATGACATGATAGCACTCATAAGCGTCATGGTGGAATGCTATCATAAAATATTATCGGCATTCACGGTTTCTATCTAAAACGTTTGGATGAGTCATAGAAAATCTATGTGAGCATTGAGCAAGGGGATTGTTTCATAACTTCATTTCATGCACAACCTGCCTTATATTTTATAGTCCTCACACTTAATGTAGGTTATTATCAAAGTTTGTATGATTATGTTTGTGAATAACAGTCATTTTAGTTAGTTACCTGCAAAAGAGCGCAGTTGAGGGTAACAAAAACGCTCAAAGCGGCACAGTATCAAATAATTGAAACATTACATAACAACATTTCTACTCAATATGACCAGAATATTATAATTTTTGTTTTTTTTAGTACGGTACCTTTTTTCTGCATATTTTTTAGTCTATCATTCCGCACACTCAGACGGGAATTAGGTATAAAGAAACGTTAGGGACTTATACGCAAAGCTTGTCATCACGAGAATGCCAGTCTATATACTGTTATGCTCCACCATTTCTTGAACCGACATCATGTTTGCCTTTACTTAAAGCATTTTCCCAAAACACTTGCGTTTGAAATTTTTGACGCAAAAATTTATTTTCAACTACAAGATAAATATTGGTTAATGACGATATAATGCTAAATGTATTCGTTTATATGTTGGTTTACCCACAAAACCCATGCCGTTCAGGCTCTTAACAATTGAAATACTCAGTGAGTAATTTAAAAGTTTATTGTCGAAGAAGATGAATTCAAAAATAACATGCGTCCGTTTGTTTTAACGCGATCTCAGAACAAGTGAGCATAACATAAAAGTCAAAATATTTACTTTGAAATACTTTACAATGTTGTGGCCATCGACGGTCAGTTTCAATTTTATACTTTTTCAAAACGTGTGCAAACAACATAAAACCTTTAAGCTTGATTCTCTTAAAGATGCTACAGGTTTAGTTAGTACAAAACATAACCATCCATCACACGTTTCTTCCAATATATTAGAAACAATTTTAAAAGATATGTGTGATTTATATTTAAGTCATGTCAATTCTTAAATCCAGATCCACGAATCAATAGTAATAATAGTAATAAAATAATAACAACCATTATAAGGTGTAAGAATGCAATATACATTTAGAGCAACGATTTTGCTTATAAACTTTTTCCTCGAGTGTTCATTCGTCGCAATATCTGTTTGTAAAAACAGTCAGGAAATTTTACTGGGAGCAACTTCTGTGATACCTTTTAAATATCCATTGCGACTTATACTGAATAAATTGGATAAATATGTGTTATTATATCACGGTTTTCAGGCACCAATTTTGTGCGATTACAGTTGTTGTTTCGGACAATTTATCTTTACAAAACATTACAACAATACTCTGAGAAAGCAGCCGTCACGATTTCAGCAAACAAATACGGTTATAATTACCATTGCCATTGAACTGTTTGATGATAGAGCATTGCAGCATTTCTATATCTCTGTTGGATTACTGGAAACAACGCATGGACTCATGACAAAGGCAGATACATTGATGCTAATAATCTCATTAAACCGGAATCTTATTGAAAGGGATTTTGATATGTTAAATAATAAAGTAATTGATACATCGATGAATAAACTCCCAATGGGTTACCGTGAAATTAATCAAAAAATGAGGAACACCCCAGCCTTGAAAATAATTTTCAACATGGAGAAGCATCAACAAGGAAATATTAAATGCGACTTATTTCTTATTTGCGGTAAATTTTGTGTTCATAAAATTATACAATTACAATTACCGTCAACCGAGCCTGGCATTTCCATTTTGGATCTACACAAGCGCTACTTCTGGAATGGGAATAATGTAGGTATTAAATCGAGTTTGGAACAGGATTCGTTTTATTTTGGTGAAGAGAGTGTCGATAAGAAATTTATTTGTGACCAAATTTTCCTTCAGCGGAATCATTACTGGCGACTTACTACATTTGCAAATTATTGTTGGGGAAGTCAAATGCTAAAAATTCAGTTATCCAGAGTTCATAATGTGTCATTCACTGACGTTGGAAACTTGAAAAATGCTGCAAACTATTTTCTCATGGATAAACAAAACATCACAAATCCTGATTGGACGAACGCAATAATTTTACAATATTTCTCTGGACAGGTTTTTTATTACTGTCAATCTACTAACATGAAAAGTGATTCTGGTTTGGAATTTGCCAGTATCACGATTTGGACGAACCCTGTTTCAGTAACTTGTTGGCTGATCATTATTTTGTGTTGGGTGTCTGGGGCAATTTTAATGACTGTTATAGGACCAAATTCTATGTCATTGGAGACATTTACCGAAAAGCTGCTGACAATCTACTTCCTTATAACACGTTCTTCAATTTTTTTATCGCCTTCTGAGAAAAGAAATAAATTATATATTTACCTGGTACTGTTAGGCCTTGTATTTTGGTCCCAGTACGAGGTTTCGCTTACCAGCGTTATAACGGTCAGGGAGACATTTAAACCTTTTAAATCAATACAAGAATTGATTACGAATGGCCACAGGATGTTTGTAGATGACAATAGCGAGTGCATATATTCGTTTGAATGTGTCAATAGAATAAACGATATAACGAATGAAAATGAAAACGATTGGCTGATTTTTCGTAAAATGGCTTGGGTAGATTCTGGACGACGGAAGTCCTGGCATTTAGAGATTCTAAATAATGCTTTCCGGAAAATTTATGGTTCTGATGTTGTTTGCTTCAACATTCCAGAAGAGATTAACGTTGTGCCTCAATTTTATGTAATACACACAGTAAACCATCACTGGATGTTGAAAACCGTAAAAAGGACATATGAGGCAGGGTTAATGATCATTTGGGATAACTGGGCACAATTTTCAACATCAAATCAAGATAGATTTGAATACACTGAAAACCAAGTGACATGGCAACCAGATTTAATTAATAGAACGAGAATTTTAGCAGTGGTACTTGCATACAATTTTGGAATAACGGTTTCATTAATATTGTTTTTCATAGAGATATTCTCAAAATCAATTTTCATACCATGTAAATAACTCATCGGACCGATCAGAGCGACAACTGCTTTAACTCCACTGGTTACAATAAATACTTATTGAGTGACTAGCGTATATAAATAGAAAATGATAAATCGGGAGAAAGAAGTTTAATTCCCGAGAGTGGACTTTTAAGGTGGGATTCGTATATTAAATATTTCTGAAATCATCAATTGTGAATCAATTCGAAAATCGAAAATCTATACGTAGTTGTATTACAAGATATTGGAAATATGTAATACATATATTATGTACCTAGATAGACAATGATACATATTTGTGATGAATGTATACCAAAACTACATTATGTACATCATGAGTCGATTGATGTCAAAAACCTTTCAATTTAATTTTTAAAATTCAAAAAAGATTTTATCCAACATGATACTCATTCGTGTCGCACTTGTGTCGTAAATGTCCATGTAGTACATTATATGTCCAATGGCTAATGACTGACAGCCGAGCCAGGCGTTAATTTTGATAAATGATTGTCTTCCATAAATGTTACGATACACGATATTCATGTCTAAAATTCATCCCCTTTTAATGTAGCACGAATATTTTGGTCTCATAATTTTTGTCAACTCAAAATTTTAAAAGTTTTAGACGCACCGCAATTAATTATTCCGGTGGAACATTATGTGGAAGAGTTATAATGGAAGCATGTTTAGAAATGGTTAGGTTCATATAGTTCTTTCGATGGGTTTGCATTTCCCAATAAAGTATCTTATATTTGGGAAAAATATTTCCGACTTTTCTAAACAGATAAGAAGCTTTCTGCATTCAAGAAATGCTACCTTATCTGCACAAAAATCTTCGGATCAACTTTTCATCATCCCTGTGGTATCCAAGTGCTATTTTTATTATCGCTATTTTTACCCACACGTTTTGGAATGGAACCCTACTAATCAAACCCTTTTCACAAGGAATTATTCTCCCACCTATCACAGAGTTTATAGACAATGGCGCATCAATATATACTTAATTTGTGGTGTAATTGGCCCTCTCTCATGTGCACTTACGGTATACAATTTCAAGGCATTGCCACTTTTGAATGTTATCTTTTGTGCTGTGTTTCTACCAGTTGCAATCTTCGTTGTTGGATCAAGTTTTATTTTTGACTACTACTCTGAAGAAATGGCATTGTCGTTCCGAAGGATGCACTTCATTATTCATAGCCTAACTCAGGTTCATGTCATCAAACAGGGTAGTTTGAAACTCAGGAAAAAATGGCAGCAAATTGGTCGCTTTCTTGAGATATCAGTCGTTCCTCTTATTGCTTTCATGTTGGTTCTTTTATTTGTTTTGCTGACTATGAAACTGGATCCATTTCACAGTCTGTACACAATCTATTTGGAAAGATATCGTGACAATATTTATTTAAATGGCATTGTCTTTTGCACTCGTTTTGTCCTTGGAAGTATATGTTTGGTGGAAGGCACAAGATCTTACACTATTTGCATTGTTTTACTTTTCTTATGGCTGGAGATGCAGTTCACATATTTGGATTTACTCAAACGTATTCAAGGAAAAGGCAAACATGAATTATTCTGCCATTTATACTGGTCGTGTGAAATTGCTATGAAAACATGGGAAAAAGCTTTAGCAGAATGGATTAGGGTTATGATGGGGTCACTATTTGTGATGGTTGTGACGTGTAATGTTATGACTGTGAAATATTCTAGAGAAATTCCCCTTTATTTAATGTGGTTCATGCCATTTTGTTCCATTCTGGATCTTACCATCTTTTATTATCTATTTCCGTTTATCACGGGAGTGCATGAGGAAACAGGTAAAATGATTGTGAAGCAAAAGATGAATACATTTAAACATGAAAAGGTAGCAGGGAGAAAATTAGCTAGTCTACGACAGTTTTCAATAAAATGCGGAGAAACATTTAATCTGACGAAGGGTACCAAGTCGGCATTTTACACTGCAGTGGTGGACAGAACGATAGAGGGTATAATGCTTTAAAGATGGAGGTTTATAAATTAATGCATCTGTGCTAGCAGTATAATGAGTCTGTTAGATTAGATTAAGGTTCTCAAACCCTATCCTCAGAGTATGCAACTGCCAACCTTTATTAAAGTGCAAAAAGGAAGAAGTAAATCAACAATATTAGTATCTAGTTACCAATTTGTAATTCACATACGCATTCTTAACCCAAAAAATGTATTCCTATTTACAAATATTTGAATTAAATGTATGACATAAATAAATATGCTTTAAATTGATAATCTGCATTAGATAAGTAGTAACATATTTAACCATTGAACATACAAACTTGCATACAAAACGCTGACTATAGTAATGATGGCAGTAGTTTCAAGGTTCTTTTTATTCCATTTTAGCCACACATTGAAAACATCATTAGTATCCAATTTGTGGTTTATTAAATTTATTATGTACCTATATTATTGAAACTTTAATTCATTAACATAAGCTAAAATAAAAAAATGAAAAAATTGGTTGATTTGCAAATTTGAATTTAATTACTTGAGCTGCAAAATTAATCATTCTAATGCATGGAAATTGCAAGAAAAGGTAACTGTTTACTTGGTGAAAGGAAAAAAACAATTATATTCTGAAAAGTTTATTAACAGAAGACTGCTGCTAAACAAGATACAATCATAATATGTATTGTGAAAAGAGCTAATTCCATTGGTTGGAACGTGTATAAATTGATAGATTGAAGATTTTTATAGATAAAATGGGAGATCTTTCAAGCTTTCTGAATCTTCCATTAAAAGTTGCATACTTTTTATTTTTGTATCCATACAGAATGGACGGATCATTTACATCCGGTGTATTGCCAATTCTTCACAAAATAATTTGTTTAGTTTTTACCACCCTCGGCTTGTTTTGGTATAGCTGGGAAACACTAAAAACGTTACCTGGGCACTCCACAAATCCCATAGCTTACTTCGAAATAATTCTCACCTGCACTGTTACAATCCGAAGATTTCTCATAATAAAGTTGGTTTGGTTTGACCGAAAGAAAATAACCCGAACCGCAGCCTTCATTTCTGCAATGCCCACTACTTTAAATCAGACGTTGATTTACGGCATGGAGAAAATTATAATTACTGTTTGTTGCAGTTTTTATGCCGTTATGGTTGCAATTACGATTGGTTTGGAGATTAACCCAAAACCTTCGTGGAGTATCACCTCAGTTTTATATTCTGTTGGGCATCTTCACTCCGAGTTAATAGCATGTTTTGGAGCGATATGGCGATTATTTATGGCAACAATGTTGATGGTAGCCACCAAATCATTTTCTAGATATCTTGATGAAGCTAGTCTAATGGATAAGAAACAACGGATAATATTATGGAGACATATTGAAAGTCAATTGAATTGTCTACTAAAACTGTCCAATCTGGTCAATTCCTTGATTGGCCATTTGATGTCCTGCTTTGTTGTATCCGTGGTCCTTCATTATTCTGTTGGAATTGACAGGGCTCTTGCTGGAAATACGCAGTTTTATAATCCTTGGGCAGCAACTAAATTCATCTTTTATGCTTTGTACTCCTGTGTACTGCTTTGTGTAACGGCTAATATACCTTACCAAATGAGCAAGCTTAAGGAATGGTTGTCTGAGGCGGATAATAGAGCCTTAGTTGGATCTCCTTTGGATTTTGTAATGGTTCTGAATCACGTTGATTACAATGTCGTGTCAGTGAAAGCAAGTAATTTAATTGGTTTTACATACCCACTTGTCGTCAGTGTAAGAAGTTAATATTTGCTATTTTGCCTTTGCCTTATTTTGCTATAGAAATATTGTGTACCACACCACATTTCTTTTCTGATCAATTAATTTCTTTTACCTTTAGGTCGTGGCAACAACGGCAACCTACTTCATTATTTGTGTTCAAAGTCGCACTAGCCGTTTTGAATGAATTGCTACATTCATTTAACTTTTGAGAAAACCCACAGGAAATATGGCAATCAAATTAGTGCTTCGAAACATTATGCTCTCTGTTCATCTTCTGAAGCTATTTATTTACTTAGGTGCCACACCTATCTGGTACTTTTTAAGTATTAATTATATATTTACATTATAGACAATACTGTATGTACTATTTTATTAGTCAATTTATCAACCAGAATATACAGCCTAATGCTTCATGTTTTTTACTACTACTATTGACTACTACCAATAATGTCTGGTAAACTCATTTGAATCAATTGATAATTTTGTGTAATACATACCTAATATGTTTATATACATACATGCATAAGCTCTTTGGCATATAACTGATATAACCTTATGGTATGAACAAAATTAAGAATAGTAACTGGAGAGGAAAGACAACTTATAGCAGAAAGAGTGGAGAAAGCAGATGAATATATGTAAAGTATTATTGATGGATGAAAGAAATATTACACCTAAACAAATAAACTGAATTGAAGAACGTAAAATACACAAGAAACTTGTAGAAATATTTCTATCATTCTACAAACCGTGTTACGTTTTATGAAATAGTCTGCAGTCACATGTCACATTGTTGTAAAAGACTGCAATACTTAAGTGCGTATTATATGCATATGGGCATATTATTCAAGTGACATCAATATGAGCAAGTGTGAGTGAGCAAATGACAGCAAATGAGTTTTCTTCTGTTTCCATGTTTGTATCGCTTCACAAAGTAACCTTGAAATCACAAGAAAAAATTGACATGGACATATAAAAATGGTCCTATATTCAAGCATTCGATTATTATTAGTATATTAGTCACTACATAATTCTACTATTTATTGATTTAGCAATGATTTTTCGCGTAACAATTTATATTTAAAAATGTGGCAATGAACACTCGTATGCATTTAGGTCGAATTGTACATGCGAGAAAATTAAGCACCCCACACATACTTTTAAACGATAAGAACATGAATAGAATAATAAAAATTTAGTACCTACTTGGGTATGCACTCTAATAGAGTGACTCTATAATATAAATTAGATTATAGATTATTAATCTGGTTAGATAGAATATATATGGCAGTACTAATTTAACTACATATTCATGCATCTCGTCCTTATTCCGCACCTTAGTACTTTTAATATTAAAAACAATAAAATTACTTTCATTTTTCGTTTCCATACGACATATTGAATTTCCATTCCAACAAAACAACCATCAAGGATAAAAAGAGCAAACCTCCGTAAAGAACGAATATTGCGTTAAGCATTTTAACTGAGAGTTTTACTGCATCAATGATTTCGTTGCTTGCTCGATTATAGAAAACAGACAAGAAATATGATCGACTTGAAGATATTCGTTTATCAACCCATTTCATTTTTCGCAACCAATAGTAAATTTCAAAAAGAAGTGCTCGGCGAGTCACTTCTTTTGTAGCCTTATCAAGCCTATTCCCAATGCCAGATTCATACAGTTTTGCTAGATTATTGACAAACGTAGGATAAATATAATTTCTGGACACAGTCCACGGGTTCATGTAGAGATACCCCGGAATCGGGATTGGTTTGGAAATTGCATTCATGGGTGTTATCGTTTTTAAACCTAACGAAAGTGGATCCATTGTAGATGGGTCTTCAATTATGGCAATATTTTTTGGGGGTACATAATATTTCCTAGATAAATTCTGAAGGCTAAAGCCATAATTTAATGCAAAAATCTGAAGACTAAAGTTTTGCCAACTCGGACCATAAAATACAAGGGACTCATTTAATTTGCGCAAATCATCAGATATTTCCTCTTCCTTGAGATAGTGAAGATATTCCTCCTGGAAAATGGAATATATTCGACCACCTTCATTCCCTGCTGACAAAGTAAACATGGGCATATCCGGTGTTGTAACTAACTCATGCAATGACTCTGGCCAGTCTGGGTCGACGGCTTTGGTGAGATATGAAAAGAGTGTTCCCTTATACAGGTTACTGGCGATGAAAATCATTAGGCACCATAGCAACCAACAGAAAGGAACCATTCTTGTACGGTATATAAACCATCGTCTAAACTTTCGTGGAACAGCTTGATCCATTAATGTAGCCATAACACTCATTAAAATGCTGATCGTTAAATACGGCTCATTTCCAAGGTACCGTGTAAGATCAATTCCAAAGTATGTAACCAATAGTAACAGAAAAGAAGAAATGAAAAGTAGCATCCAAGTAAGAAAATCAAACGGTTCGATCAGAGCATCCGCTACAAAAGACGGTTTCTGTTTGATTGTAACAAAGAGAAAGTTACTGAAGTGGACAGCGTAAGGAATCCATTCTCTTCGTCCAATTTTGTCTCTTTTGAATATATTGTAGTTATCTTCGCAAATATATGTGCCGTGGTTAGCTTGCAGAGGATAACGGTGACTTTGACTTCCTTTCTTTTCCTGCCGGTAGTAGGTGTAATTTAGTTTCTTGCCGAGAATTTTATGAAAACATACAGTTGACAAGGGAGGTGTCCAAATTGATTTTAATATATTGCATTTCACATGGTTGGCAAATGTTGCAGTGTACTTGTCCCAATTTGCATTGATGAACACACCATTCAAATTGGAATACAGTTTGTGCCACAAATTTTGCAAATTGGAAAGACTTGAAATGTCTTGATTGTTCACATTAAACAGTGCATTGTCGTTCCCAAGACAACTAATACAAATCATACTGACTGTAGTTAAATTCACAATACTAAATGTTGGTCCCATTATAAAAGTCAAGTGCAAAACTTTACGAAACTTAACAGTTGAATATTTTGATGTTGTATCATCGGTTGGCAGTTTTGACGTTTCTTCAAAGAAGAGAAAGTATTCTGGCTTTTCTCCATACCTGTCACTTTGTTGCATTTTGAACAACAAAGAGCTCTCGTCAGTATTAATATCGTCATCATCTTCAATGAAAAAATCAGGTTCAAAATATGAATGGATAAAGCACAAAGAAAACCTTCGTGTTCTGTGATGATTGTAAACTGACGAGATGATACTTTCACTCTGATTGTTAGCATGAAACTGAGTTTCTATTGAGAGTGA
>JAHZMV010006036.1:0-10473 GCA_027743765.1 Coecobrya sp. COE2
TCATATATAAAAATTTAGTTATCTATGAATAAATGTAAAAATTAATGTAAAAGAATACTGTAATAATTATAATGAAAGAAAACAATATATGTAGTGACGATACAGTGGATGAAAAGTACGTCGCAGATAGTGTAGTTTGTTGTTTTCAAATTTAGGATGAACACGACCGTATGCCAAACAAAAAGTGCACCCGAATTTTTACTTTGTTTTAGACAGAATGCTACAGTATTAAATTAAGGTATAAATTTTATAGTTTCGCGAAGCATCTAAAGGTATTATACTCATATAAATCCTACTGTTGCAAAAAAGGTTTTAGTTTCCCAGTTTCGCAACTAGTAAACTACGTTGTGGTGTAGTCTGTCACATTTAATAAGTGTGTATGTACAGTGAAATGCAAACTTTTCCTTTAATCTTTCAGACAGCATGCTCAAATCCCGATTCATTTTCTCTTCTCAAAAAAGAGTGCCCTACCTAACACAAGTAGAAACACGCCAAGCTAGGCGGCTGTCAAAGAAGAATAAATGAGAAAAGTAATTTTACATTCCTCTTGGTTAAAATTTAATCAGCATAAAACAAGCGGCTGTTTATCACGCACCCTGTGTAGAATATAATATCATTGGAAAAGACGCTTCTCTCTGTTTTCACTGTTGTCGTTTTACTAATTTAAACTTACCAAACACGCCCAGACTCAAGGTCAGCCTGGGTAAAGTTTCGCAGAGGCTTTCCAGGATCCGAGGAAAGCTCCAAGTATCCCTTTTTCTCGGCTGCGGCTGTCCCAATGGACACCACCGTAAAATGGAGCTCTTCCGAAGGGGTATCCGGATCCAGCGCTGTTATTACTTCCGGCATCAGTCTAATCCGAGTATTCTAAAATGTTTAAAAATATTAAAGTTTAATGTTTCTACAATTTTCGCATCCATTTATGCCGTACGTCAAAAAATTATGGGAACGAGAAAGCATACATTTACTAAAATAATTTCCTGGACGAGAGAAAGTGAATATTTTTAAGTGCAAAAGCATTACCAGATGGAGACAGATTTAGCGCGATACATATATCTGTCTAACAGCAACTGGTCCGTGTATTCATGATCTTATTTTTTACATTTTTATATTATCGCACATGCAAAAAATATTTTTTACATTACTGTAATTTGCTAATTACCCTTAAAATAGTACATTTTGCTGGTTTTCATACGTGCAAAATGGAACAAGATGGAAGCTCAGATTGTCGTTGTTAATTTTGAAAGTAACTACATATCCTGCTGATAAACAACTACCTAAAACACTGCTCCTTAAAAATGCTATCCTCACTTGCTCATCTAAATGTGTACATAGTAGTTCCACACAGAACAGGGACTACCAGTAACGGAAGGGAGACTGGACTAGTCTTAATTATTTTGTTCCTGTTTATTTTCCATTTTCCTTCTCAATGAGCCGCGCTATTAGCAAAGGATACCTACCGTAATACTAAACAATGCAAAGCAACAACTCACTGTATCTCTCTCGCTAATGAAACTTTGCCGTGACTAAACTTGTCTCGTTCAACTTTTTACTAGAAGAGGAAAAGATTCATTTCGTCTAATAAACAGGAATTTTGCTAGCATCATTTCCATAAATCTTTAAGCTCACTCACATACACTTATGGTTAGAGCAGAATGAAAGACAGTATATTTCTACAAACATTATACAACCATTTATGGCTCAAACTCGCATCTTATGGCTCCTACCTCGCAGTAAAATTATATGTAGGTATATAACGGAGAATAAATTGTCTTAAAGACCTGCCCATCTACAGCTCTGTTTCATCGTACGCCCTAAGCGCTACCACTTAAGCTCGGCGATCTTTGTCTTATGTGTGTAGTGTGCACATTCATTCTATTTTTCTTCTCGCATCTCTCATTGCTTTCTCTCGCTTCCTTCCTTCCTTTCTTCTTCCATTACTATATATTTTCACATACAAACTAACGGACAGAAACTACAACAGCCAGCAGCAGATTTTCTTGTTGGGAGTGAGGCAAATAAACGAGCAGTGAAGATTCGTGTTATGAATGTACTATGTACTGCTGAAATGCTGCAACAACGTGCTACCTACTGAAATGATATGGCAAAAAACTAAGGCTTTAATAATATATAATAATAATATCGTAGCGAAAGATAAATGACTGGAAGGACGAGTTAAAAGTAAGCGGAAAAACACAGTTGGGAGTCGCCTTTTCATTCTTCTTCCTCTTCCTTCCAGACTTTTTCTCTTCATTTTTAAAACACCAAAACCACCAACTTTGCCCAATCTCCATAAGAATACTATTATCTATCTGTTCCAGCCTAACAGATTGTATATCAAAAGTATATGAAGAAATAAATGTTATAGGCCAATATTGCACAAAAAGCTTGGATATGAGATATAGTTTATGCAATACATTTATAGTAGGCGTTTATGTTTTATCATGAAACGGCCACGAGTTTCGTTGTCTTTCTATCAAAGCATGCACACATGTCCGTAAGCAGTTTTATAAAAGCTTGTTTTTTTTCTTCTCTCAAAATTTTGCTTACCTCAGCAAGACGAAGGACTGAACCAGGCACTAATCGAATTTCTGGCGGATCATTGACTGCAGTTATTTCCACAGGCAGTGTCAATACTCTTTCATCCTAGAAATATTCCACAGGGAAATGAACAAGATCATATCGTCCAAGTTTCCAAAAGTCAATTGTCATTGTCGTTGTCATCATTGCCATCATCAAAGAAACAAGAAGACAAGAAGAGGACGATGAGATGAGAGAGAAAGTTTGATGATGGTTTTTTGGTTAGTGGAGAAAAATTTTGTGCAGCGCGTTCATTTTTCCCCGGAAGAAAATCCACAATGTGATTTGACAAGGAGCCAGGCAATAATAGTTGTAGTGATGTCAGTTGTTGTATGGCAGTGACAGGAACATCGACATCATTGCAGTCATCATCATCAGCATTGTCCAAAAATGCATCCCGGGTGCAGTCATAACAAAGGTCGTATTGTGATGTTGATGATGATGAACAAAAGAAAAACACGCCGAGAGGGAGAACATGTCAAAAGAGAAAAAAAGACATCAAAATCATTATAACGTTTGTTTTTGCTGAAAATACAAAACTATTCTTATGCCCTTCAAAAGCGCATTATATTCAACAGCCAGTGCATTGATACTGTTTTTGTTGCATTCCCATTGAAATTCTATAAGGTTGAAAAACATTGAAATGATTTTGTCAAAAGAACCCCTTGTCTCAAAAGATCCTTTGTTATGATGAGAGGAGTGTAAAAAGCTGCAAGTGTAAATATATCATAATACTATAAAGTTGCGTAGTACTACGTCGTTGCGTCGTGTATTATCAAAGTTATATAATCAATCGATAGTTCATCCGATTTATATTTAATATTTATTACACTGCAAGTCGATTCGGTTGGCTAACTGGCTGTGCAAGAGGAGGAGAGGAGTGAGTGAAAGGCTGTGTAACAGTAAAAAGAAATGATGATGATGATGAAAAGTGCATTATTGTTGCCTCACTCCCCTCTCCTTTCTCATTCTCAGAGAAAAGTAATCCTTTTGTTAAGTGAAAGGATCGACATAAAAGGGAAAACCACCTAGAAGTTTTATGTATGGGATTAGGATGCTGTGGTGATGGCAGTGATCAGGGCAATACAAAAGCATTGTGTCTAGTCAGGAAAAAGAAGGGAAGGTAAAAGAGAGAAATTCATCATCAAATAATAATAATAAGCTTTATCAAGCAGAAAGATATGTGGAAAGCCCAAAGGGGCCAGACAACCTTCAATGTGAAAAATATAAGCCACTTGGGTCGCTGCATTCGAAATACGATGGCGAAGCAACTTTATTTTGCTCACTCAAATGAAACGAACATAAACATTATTGAACCATTGTCATTCATTGCCAATGATCAAATCTGATGTATAAATTTAAACAAACTGAAGCACATGATGAATGACAGACTAGCTGGAGAAAATAAGCCTGCATTTCACTTGAAGTGCTTTTACCACACAATGTAAAAGCGAAAGTGACGCGAGTTGGATAGAATTCTGCACGCAATATCTCAATGACATGAAAACAACTTAATACAAAATATAGTAGTAGTTCAGGGGTAGATTGTTTTCTATAAGGAGTAAAGTGTGAATGGGAGTAGGAGGAATCTCATAAGTACTTTCAAATAGACACATTCGTTAACTCTGCTTTCTCTAGAGAGGAAAGAAAGCTATTTGGTGAAAGCTGAAACCAAGAGGCAGAAAATGGTATTAAACTCCTTGATGTTTATTTACGTGCCAGATCATATGTACATAAATGTATCCAATAACCTTTTTATAACTATTTCTCCGTAGCCGCTGAAAATAAAAGAGAGACGCACTTAGTTAGCTACCTATTTAATTTCGCAGTCAATCAACGTCATCGTCACTCCATCACAGAGCCAAGTATTAAATTAAAGTTATTAATTGTAACAATTTTACGTAACACTAATGCATTTTTACAAATGATCAATTTTCTTTCTATATTTTATCTTTGCCGTAATCACACTGAGCTCTTTCTCTCTCTCATTCCAACAACCACCATCACCATAATTTCACATAATTCATCCTTCACTAATAGCATTCTATCTGCAAAGAAAGTTTTCTCCAGTTGAGAACGCAAGAAGAAAAAAAACAAATAAGATTCTTTCCTTTCTACGTCACTCAACCTATCATCATCCATCCATGACCTCCTTTCTTTTTCTACTCCTTACTATTTTTTCCTTTTTATTGATGGCATGTAATTGAGTGTAATACAATCTAGATTGATCCTCAGTGGGTAAAAGTAGATAATGTAGTGTTGTTTCCTTTCAATCTTATCTCACAAGCCTTATAATATCCTTATATCCTAACCATAAACAGAAATAAAAAAGAAAGGTCAATTGTATAAAATAGTAAGTGGAATTTGTACGAGGACGAAAGAGAAGAAGGAATCAAACGGTATCAAAGACCAATTCCTTGTCATAGAATACAGTACATAGCAGTACACCATGAAATTTAACGGATGTTCCTATCTGCTTGCACAAACACACACAAAACAACAGATAAGTTAGTTAGTGAACCGTCTCCAGTTTCATGGCATAGCGGCAATGATGGCCAATGACGAATTCATGTGTAAAGGCAGAGTGGATACAGTAGAGTACAAAAGGCACATGAGGAAATTCCAAAGAAGATAGTATTTCTTTTTCTATCTCTCTCCCTCCATCCATTATCTCATGAACAAAAAAGAATTGAGACTGAGCACATGAATTCTGTGGTTGTGTTATTTTCTATTATTTTACCTCCCGTGAAAATCAGAAGTCTTACGGGAAGACCATACCATGGCTCGCCATCATTATCACCACAGCTTTTTATAAAAAATACTCATTCTTCCAGGGACACAAGAAGAGGAGTACTTCTCTGTTTTTATTTGTACAGGAGAGTCCTAAAGGCCACACACACACGTTTTTTCAGGATGTGTGTGCCACGCTCATAAACACATCAAGTGTAGGAATGTAAACGTAAAATGTTTTAGAAGGTGATGCGTAGCAGCGCAACTTTTTCCTTTCATTCCATTCAAAGGTATAGTTATGCACCAGTAGTTAAGGTGGCTAGGTAGTATAGTTGATTATCATCATTTTTCAGAAAAGAAGCTTAACTAACAGTATATGTGTATACTTACAAGTATTGTTAGCAATAATAAGTATGTATAGCGCTATGCCAAGAGTAAAGCTCTGGCAATTGTTTTTCTAAGGGAATAGTAAAAAAGAAGAAGAAAAGGCACACGGAGAAAGCGGAAAAGGAAAAAAATGTTGAGTATGGTTGGCTGGGAAGTGTAGGTAAAAGAGAGTGCATCGCACTGACTGGGCGAGTAAGCTTGAAGCAGTAGTAAATAGCTGTAGCATCTTTTCCTTCGTGCGTGGCAAACCAAGACAAATAATATACATTGTTGTGAGCGTATTCCTGTGGAACATACCACACCATCACCACATACCACCATATAAAATATCATACCAACAACGATGACGATATTATCGTCTCTACTGTGGTGGATAGTGGTGGTATGCAGTCCAATATTATCGTGGACCGTGTAGAACTGATCACCATTGAGAAACGTCTCTAAAACTTTTCTATTGAAGAAAGCAAGGGAAAAAGGACCTTGTGAGTTGTGATGTGCTTAAGCTTTAGTAGTTATTATTATTAGAATGCACCTTCTATTATTATTATTACTTTTCACGCAGCCTGCCTGTTTGTCTGTATAGATTGTTAACATTTATTTCTCTCCGAATCGCCACGACGGACACAAGCATAATACAGATTGCTCCACAAACTTGATAGATTGGATTGTTCTCTGGTGACAAAAGATATATGCATCAATAGTATTATATAGCAGCAATACTACGGATTTCATTTCCTTTCAGTTCTATAAAAATGTAAGTACATGTTCCTTCTATAACCTAAGCGTTATGCTGCAAATAGTATAGTATGTGTTGATAGAATCGTCGTATATATTCACAAAATACTTCTATAAAACACTTTCTCTATTTTCCTTTGATTCTTTTCTTCTATTACAGTGCCATTTTTTCTGCCAATATCATGGAAGACTGGGAGTGAGTGAGCTGTAAGCAAAGCAATCAAAGCCAGAAGAACGCGTCCGGACACAACGTGCATACTATCCGCATATAGTATCAAGCTGAGCATTCTTCTTTTGTCTCTTTAGCGGAATGAATGCGATATATAAAGAAAAGATTGTGATCCATCTGGTCTTCTCTCTTAACGTTTTCTTTACTTTTGTAATGGTCGTACCATATCATCATCTACACTGCTGATGTTCAGTTAAACGATGCCAAAGCTTTTGGTGGTCTTCGGTTTCGGTCGACAGAGAGAAAATGGAAAAGAATCTGCTCAAACTTTTGCTGGATCCGAAAGATTTTTTGCAATGTATATGTAGCAGCAGTATACAAATAAATGCAGTTTGTCCGAGGTCGAATATTCATTCAAGTTGTATTTTAGTAATAAAGTACTCAAAAGAGATCATGGATCGTAATGATAGTATGAAAAATCTCATAGATTATGATATAGCGGCACATTATAATATTTTTTCTGCTGTTCCTTCGAAATGAAAATAGATATACCTACGCGTATTTCCTTTAGCCTGGATGTAGTATTGCTCTACTATAATATTGTACCAATGCAATGAACCTAAAAGAAAGTTGCTCCTGGGGTTTGCCCAAAAAACAATGGAATGTTCGTGGTGGCAGCGTTCGCTGTCGTTCCAAATGCTGAGCTGCGAGGCAAATGTGTAGGTATATATGTATGTTTTGTGTCTGTCTGTCTGCATCTGTATGTGAGGAATAACCGCTACCACAAAGTTGTGGTTTTCTCTTTTCTTTCTCTCAAAATTTTCCTTCTTCCAAGCTTTGGGCAATTTCGCCACACAACCAGACCGCATTGCCGTTGACGCTCGTTTAAGTACACCAGAGACAATAACGCACCAATACAGACTTGTACCTAAGCAAGCGCCCCTGATATATAAATAACTTGATATGGATTATATAGATAAACTACACGAAATATAAGTACACACCGGTTTTGTACGATGCGACAATGAGACAAAATGTTTTCATATCGCGCCACATGATGACGATCATGGTTACTCATGCATATTTATGTGCATTTCTTGCCGTGTGTATGTGACAATGGATAAAAATGCTGACAAGCACGTACGTGTTCTACGTGGACAAACCTTGTTTCAGGCAGCACAACTGATAGCGATAACTTTTCCATTTTGTCACTCCAAATGCCCATTGATCCACTTGTTATACTGGTCCTGCATGCTATCATAACCCATTTCTGCATATATGAAAATGTATATTTATGAAATGAAAGCATGCACGTGCTCTTAAAATTATGTGCAATATTTATCTTCTTTTTTCTTGTTTTCTGCTTCTACCTTACCTCCTGCACAATGCTCATATCTGTATTGCTTATATATTCAACATATCCGTATATGTAAGTAGAAACATAGCAATAATCATGTCATATAAAGAAATAAAACCCTGAAGAAATTGTTACAAAGGCCAGCATTGTTACGAGAGAGAGGAGTAAGTGGAGAAAAGGTTAACGGACTGCTTTGCTACATAACAAGGCTATTATGGGAGGAAGCAAGGACGCGAGCAAAGATATCATCCGGATCTATTTACATCCATTTACCCCTATCAACAGGAGCATTATTGTATACATTGAACAACTTGTTCATCGAATATACATACCTAAAGGGTAGTGAATGCGAGCTGCTTTCACTCTCTAAAAGTGTCATGTACTCTGTACATATGCATTTATTAATAGGATGTTCATGTATACCAGTATCGGATCTCATAGCTTTTTTCTGTCTTTCCCGTTTTTCGCCACTGCTTCTGCGACAAAAGGACGCAAAGAATAAAATAAGCCCTTTTGCTCAAGCTTTGTTCGACGGCAAAGCGATTATAGAGTACGTGCCAAAATGCTGATTTCTCTACTTCCTCAGGAAACGACTCTACAGACTCCATACAATGTTTATGTATACCTATTATATTAAGGCTTGTAACGTACACATTACTTTTTCAGTGGCTCAAATCAGTTTGTTTACTGGAGGCGATGGCAGATACAATAATAATACTAATGATTACCAATTCGGCTTATAAAAAGAAGATCGAATAGAAAATTCCTCGATTGGTTCGCAGCATCCGTGATGTTGATTATTGTGTCATATTATTGTTCCCTGACTAATACATCCAGATACAATTTGACACTATGGTAATATATAAACAAAGAATTTAATGTAGTACGTGTGTTAGGTGTACCTTTTTATCGTCATCATCAGCCACCAGGAACCTACTTACCTACCTTGGTGCTATTGCATAATATGAGAGCAGTTCAAGTGGCAGTAGACACAACATATTTCTCTCGCATTGCCATGATTTTGCTGTTTTCCAAACGGATACGGAAATTAAATCTGGTCGTGCTCTTCCTCACTCACGTTTACTTTCTTCCTTCCCTCATGACACGAATATCATGAGTTACTCCTGCACGTAAAAATAATTGTATAGGAGCGTCTCCCTTTAAATGATGTAGAGCGATAGGAGACTCCTTCAGGAATGAAGGTTTTATGTTTGCGTTTGTCATCGATTTTGTATTTGACCTTTTTTGCAGCTGACACACTATTACTCTAGTATGAAATTCTGTATTGAACTGAGTAGTATGAAACCGTTTCCAGTTGACCTGGTACAAACCCAAAAACTGCACATTGCCAGTAGTGGTACCTACTGCATACTGCCAAGACGCTAATGGTTAATTTTAAGAAGAAAGTTTTCAATTTTCCGCGACTACTCCATTATAATTTCCAGGCATCTTCTGTCGTCGTCATCTCCTTCCTTCCTCACATATACAAGTTAGTAGGACGAATGACAAAAAGAAAGATTTTCTTTTGTACTTTTTTATTTCCATTTGCCATAAAAAGTTTGATCAACTACACATAATATTAAAAAGTACGCGCACACATACCAAGAGAATCGTGATAAAGAATTTCTGTTCATTATGTACACATGTATTATTTTTACTCCATTTTAAGAACTTTTTCATTTTTCTCGTATGGGTTGGATGGTATGGAAAAGCATACTGCTTATTTGCGGTTTGTTTTATAGCGTTTCACTCCCACCACTAGCAAGAGAACAGAAGCCGAGCCATCCTCCGCAGCCAGTCATATATCTACTTTTATATTCCCATCGTTGACTACATTACCGACACTTAAATGAATGCGGGTGTATCTATATCTCTTTTGAGTATTAGCAAATAAAATATATAAAATGGATACCCTTACGTATTCTTACACTTTTTTATGAACAAGCGTGTACTTTATGTACTCGATCTAGAGCTAACAGAGAACCCCAGATATTTATTTGATATTTATGCATGTGCAAGAAAAGAAACTTTTTTCTCCTAAAATAGTCTCATTTTTCAAGTTTTTCTAGGCCATTTCACCCTGAAGCAAGCTGGGCGGACATTCAAGTCCAAGCAGGAGGAGAAAAAAGACAGTCAAACTGATACAATGGTATACGTTGAGGAATGCAGATGGGACGCTTTCTCTTTTTGCAAGAATAATGTAAGTTTTCCAGAAAACGTAATAATAATATGTAATATGTATTAGATATTATATTTGTTGTACTTTCTCTCCTTAACAAGAGCCTTTATTGGATATGACCCCCTTTTATTCATAGTTTCAGTTGTTATTGATCTTGTGAGAAATTAAAGCTATGAGTTCTTGCCGTAATTATTGGCACAATTCAGAGAAATTTACAAAATAGTGTAAAATGAAATGGGGTAAAAATTGATGAATGTAAAACGATAAAAGACTTTCTGTGAAAAGATTTCATTATCTAAGAGGGGTCATGGTCAAAATATGTTACCCATATTGCAT
>JAHZMV010006037.1:0-16699 GCA_027743765.1 Coecobrya sp. COE2
CATTAATATCTTTTCTGCAACTGGAAACGTCTCTGGATGATTAGAATAAAAATCTCCTTCGTTTGTGAGATGATTTGCAAATATATGTGTAGTGCAGTACACAATAATACCGAGGCAAGTTGCAAATATCATTTTGAAAATATACGTTTTATGCATAAATGACCGGGACTATGTTTAGTAAGTTTATATTTTGTATGGAAACCTACAAAAATGAAAATTAATATATAAATCGCCCTATGTAAAAACTAGAAAAGTCTTGTGCCCAACTTGTACTATGCCTGTTTCTCACACGCTCCACCTGAAAGTAATAAACCAAACAGCTTACAACCTTTAGAATTGGACTACGTGGACGTAAAAGTGAGACGTGTCTTGTTACAATTAATTACTCAATATATAATTCCTGTTTAGTACGATTGAAAAGAGTAGTTTTATGGTATATTATTTATCATGCAAATAATTATTTTGATAAGCAGTTTCTAGTTACGGAATTAATGCTGAGTTGAAGACAATTTTGTTAACAGCTTTGCAAACATGGAAAAAGAAAACGTTGCCTCTTGATGAAACCAATTTCTCGTCTACAATCAATTCCGCCTTGAATTTTCTTTCAACCAAGGCAACTGAAGAGTTTTTATATATTATTTCTCAGTTGTACTAACAACACTCTTTACAGTAGTTTCGCTTATTAATTATCACTTCTGTAAAAGGTGGATTCATAAAACTTCTAGCGACGCATTTTCATCACAAGGCGAAATCGATTCTTTACTGATGTATGTATATGCTTGCCTTAGTGGTATTTATTTGTCGATTTATAATGTCTGCGTCTAGAATACTGTGTTGGATAATATATGTAACCTCTGAGTTGAATGATATTTACAACGATTACGAATTAAGTGATACTTGTATGATATGCGAATGGTTTATTTTTCTCACTAAATGCAAAATTGTGGATATAAATAACGACGCAAAATTGTAAAATAAAGGAATATAAAATGAATCAATAAATTGCATAATATTATATAACCTACAAAAATTTCGATTATAAATGCACTTAAGCACAAGAGAATGAAAACATTTATCGATTTCGCAGTTCACATCGTTAATGCATTATTCGATAACGGCGCTGAAATATTTCTTGTGTACGCTCGCTACTGCGGTATATCTCAATACGTTTCTTCCTTCCTCAATTAGATTGAAATGTTAGGTCGCATTTGCTACAGGGGTCCATTTCCTTGTCCGAATCTATTGAAAAGCATAAAAAGCGTCAGTTCACTGTTGGTTGTCAGGTAAAATCATAAGAGGAACAGAGAGCATATATAATGATTTTCACCGACACTAGAATTATTGCAGAAGTATATTACATAAGCTACTTGAACTTATCACTAGTCCTTGGCGAGTGCCTGGACTCAGCCTTTGTCTAGATTTCCAAAGGGTAAAATAAACACTCATATCCTGACACTACAGGAGCGTAACTACTGTATTCATCGTAACTCATTAATATTTTAAATGCACTTGGAACTTGCTTTCAACGAAATATAATACAACAGTTACAAAGCACAAACGAGTATCTACTTGGTTTGTTTCAAGTACAACCAACAAAGATTATCTTCAGTTTTTAAGTGTTTTTTGGCAAATGCCACTTAATTGATAAATTAAATCTTCTCGATTAAATTAAAACTCTAAATCTCTAAATTAAACTGTAACGATGATCACTAATTGTTTGCTTGAATCTGAAGACTATCGTTTTGGAACATGATAGATGAAAATACTACAGTATATCCCAGATAACAATTAGTGACGAATACTTAACATTTTATTATTTTTATTAAAATTAAACATACCAGCAGCCACAAATAGACCAACAAATTATGGCTACCAAACTACAGGTAGGTTATCTTTTCTAGTAGCACAACAACGTATTGCTACCTCGATTGCTAGAAGATTATTATCGATGTGGCTCTATACCGTTTTGTGTAGTTAGGATGGAATACTTGAATGATAAACGTGTTCATGTATTGCATACATTATTTTCCTGCTTAAACTTGTCAATCTTGGTATTTCCTCCGTATAATTGCTTCAACATTTGCGTACTTTCTGGCCGCAGTAATGTTCCATGATATAAAAAATGTTAATATTTAATGAGGGTTTTGTAATTAAACTTGAAGTAGCGGTATACTTGTTCAGAATATTTTTCATGAAGAAATCCAATCCTGCCTGACGTCAGTATATTTTCCTTGGTCGTCAGAACATATACATTGGGAAAGTATTAACCATAATTCCTCAACAATTATTTGTCGACTAAAGTTGAGAAATTCGAATAGTAGAAGCAATCACTACGACGCAGGTAATCCAGTACATTCTCGTCTAGATTTTGTTCGGTCAGTTCCCCCAATACATTTGTTAAACATATTAATTTATTTACACAACTCCATACTGATATTAATACAAGAACAGGTATAGAACTTATTTGGTTTAAAATTTTAAGCCAGAATAGTAGCGGCAATACATAAAAACACATATCAATCACTATTGACCTTAATCAACTGGACTTTTGCATTTGCAGTGGCAAAATCATGGAACAATTAACAGCCACAACTCATTTTGCTTCCTCCCTTTATGTATTCCTTTTAACTCTAATGTGTAGTGAAGTCAAATTGCTTGAAATTCCATTCCCGTTACAACTACGGATTTCAAACATGGACCAAATGTTAAGGCCATTTGTGAATGAAAGTAGTTTAATTGTTTTAAATAATTTTATTAATGTTGAGATTGAAGAATCCAAATTTCCATTAATCCTGCGGACATTTAAGCTACCAAAATTTCCTGGAGGTAACAAGGACTGGAACCACACATCATGGATGTTGTTACACAAACCAGGCTGTGAGGGAAGAGATAGGTGCATTCGAAGGATATTTCCAAGTTGCAAAAATTCAAAATTCCTAGTCAACGAAACGTGGTTGTACGATCAAGATTATTGTGTACGGATAGATCATTTCCGGTTCACTTCAGCTTCAAAGCCATGGACACGACAAGTACATGTTGGCCTATTCCTTCCACCTCGCATGCTACACTCAGCCGATTATTTCTATCCACGAATATTTTTCTACAGACTTTTCAGATATATGGCATTTGGTTCTTTCCAGCCGTCGTTTGGAATACCAACTAACATTCTAGTGAGTTGCTCGAATGTTCAAAAATACCAATCGGAAGGTTTAGTTCGTTGGATGGAAGATTCTACAAACGTGAAGACGGAATTCAAATTCATTGAAGGTCCATCGTCTTCAACGCAAATATTTGTTCATGTGAGGGCACATCTACACTGGTCAACCTTGCAGTTGATTCCATTTAAAGTTATGTTATTAAAGGGTTGTCTATTATGCCAAAATGATGGACATATTAAAACAAGCTACTTCTCTCTGAGAGAATTCAAAACTTTCTCATATCATCAAATAATATCTATAGCATTCCCAACACCTGACGACCAAATGGTGTGGAATTTTGTAAACACGGCCAGTTGGAAAAACGCGCAAGTATTCAGCTTTTCAAGTGATTGTACCATCGGCCCACATACAAAACTGACTAGTCTCAACGCCGAACCTCATCGACTTGGAATTGCATATGCCTCTGTTGTTAAATCCATTTTGAGGAATCACACGGTCTACTATAGTGGCAAAGGTGAATGCATCCCTAAAAGCATACACCATAAATATTTACATCATTCTGAGGAACCTCCGTTTGTGACAAAATTTTTCGTGACAGAAACGGCATCCAGAGATGGGCACATTATCAAATTTATGGTCCCCCAAAAGTACCCTCTTGGAACGTTTCGGTTTATTACCTGCGGGGAAATGGGGAAGGAACCGTTTCCATTTTCAGAGCTTGTCAATGTTTACGACATGTACGTTTGGATATACACTTTTACGTTTGTTGTGATACTGGCATTAATTGTAACATATATCATTAAAAGTCAAAGCACGGAATTGCAGAAAAACGCAGGATCGTTGCAATGTTTAGTAATACAATTTCGGTAATCAAAGTGCTGCTGGAGCAAGGAGATGCATTTAGTGAAACTATTGTGAACCTCACTGGAATTAGATTGATGCTTGTTTGTTTGTTTCTAGTTGGAATTGTCTTAAGTAATGCGTACAAGAACACAAACGTGTACAATATGATTTCACCGCGGAATCCGATTCTTTTTGAAAATTTTGAGGACTTGATTTCAAATCATTTTTCAATTTATTCAAGATCCGGTTGGTTTCATATTAGATCCAAATATAAACACCATGCAACTTCTAACGAACATCTTAATGGAGTGGCATTCATAAACAGTGATATGATGATTAAGCAAGAGATAGAAGATTACAATATGACATTCCAATTCATGTTTATTTCTCGTAATGAATCAGACAAATTTATGTTCTTACGCAATCACACTCGTTTACATCCAAATATCCCCCGTATATTTTATAAAGCATGGAATCGTTTTGATTCAGTGGGCGGCATGGATCAAAATTACCAAAATCGTCAAACGTTTTTACTTAATCGAGTGATGGCTAAAGAGAGTGAGATGATAGTTTCTGAATTACAGTCCTGCTCAAAGTCTGCTTTCGTTTTACCGGAATTCCTTACTGGTCGAATGCTGAGGTCACTGAAAAGATCTGGTTATTCGTTTGTATCGGTTAGCAAGCAAGTCCTTTTTAAAGTTAACCCTGCTTTCTCAATCGACGGAAATATTCCACCGTACGTGATAAATGGATTCCGTGGTGTGGAAATGGCTGGTCTGATGAACTGGTTGGCAGATTTTATTGACAAAAGTTATTTGCAAGATTTTGTTGTGAATCCACCGCACCAGGCAAGCATGAAGGGTAACGTCGTTCTCATTTTTATTGTTTGGATGGTGGGATGCTTAGTATCGTCCATAAAGTTTTTATTCGAAGCCACTTCGGGATCCGCAAAACATTTATGGCGGACGTTTGGATTTGCCAGAAAACGTGGTTATAAGAAGTTTATTTGGAGTTTGCGCTCGCTCGGGTTACACTTGGTATCTGTGTTTCTCATTTCTAGAGCCCAGAGTCCTTAAAACCAGACTGGTGCAATGCCAAAATGTAAATTAATTTTTCTTCCTAACTTATTATTGCGTAGACCAAATCATAACTAATAACCTTATAATATAAGGCGGTTGTTAGAATTTTGTTACAGTATATTATATAATATGAAAATTAAATGCACATGACGAACAGCACAATTTATGAGTGAAACTAATTGTATTAGTTTTTAAGTTTAAGGGGCACAAGTGTTTTTGAACTCGAAACTCTTTCCTATGTGTGCTTTACCGCTGAACTAAAATGATCTACTTCTCCAATTAGTAACCTCCTAACTCCATACCAAGAAGAAAATATGGCAATGTAAAACATCAAGAATGATCTAGAAGGAGAAATATTATTTTTTTCTGAATCGTTTACCACTTTTGAATAAATTATATAGTATATTAACATTTAATATTTGTCATGCTCAAACCAACTTGTGAAGAATCTAAGTAAATGGTAACTCATAAATAATAACCTGGTTTTCGTTTGATGACATAATTCATTAAGTTTCATAAAAGATACATAGGATTCCAATTTGGAATAAACTCAACCCTGTTATAAAGTAGCTGGAAATGAGAACAGAATAAAAGTTTAAAAGCATTCGAAAAATTTAGCTGTTTCAATTTTAGCATAATATTGATGCACCTGTTGAGACTGCGGTAGTCAAAAATTACACAAAAATCTAAAATACCTAAATTGTTATATGACATTTAAAATTGGTATTTAATACACGACTGAATTATGTGCTGCTTTATGCCTAGAATTGCACGTTACTTACGTTCATTACATGTTGTACGTATTGCTGTTCCAAAATACGTAGTCAGACTTTAATACATGTTTGGTTGGAAACTTGGCCTTTTGTATTCCATTAACCCGCTCCTGACTATATGGTCTATTGTATTCCTGCTATTTTAAATAGGCCATTTCCTAGTTTCAATTTAATTAGCTGGAAATATGATTACTCCTAAAATGTGACGCAGAACATACGCAAGTTTTTGAGATGATCCGCATTATATATTATATGTTACATATACCATCTCTGGCAAGAGGGAATATAAATATAACTAAAACTTATTTCTGAATAAAATAATATGATTACTTAGGTAATCGACCTGACGCAATTATTAAAATTAAAGTGTGCCTGGTCTACACGTGTGGCAATTGATATTAGTCGTTCCAACCCAGTCTACCAAAACCAAACTTTTATATGTGTTAAATACGTGTTTGAAAATCCATATCCACCTGTTTAGGACACTTTCAAGTGAAAATTAAGATGTAAATGAATGTATACTATCTCATTCATTACCATAAAAGTTAGTGGTTAACGCGTTTATAAATTTAAAAATTTTCACTAAATGGCCCAAAAAGAGGGTCTGCGAGGGGAAAGAAATATATCTAAAACTTATTTACATACAATGCAAATAATTCATTTACATAAAGAGTTGACAAAATTGCCCACATCTATTTTAAAACATATTTAAAAACAACTTTTGTCTTAACTTGGTCTTGTGCATTGTGCCGATTAAAGTGAGAATTTATATACCTCGGTAATGCAAATTTATATTTACGCATTTGAACCAGTTTATTTAACTCGGAAAACAATCCAAAATAATTTCTTGAATGTACGATATGATTTAAATTTGAAATATTCGTTTAATTTTCTACTGGTGCTACTGGAGTATTCCTGTGATAATAGTACTTCTCTAGACAAATATCAAAACTGTACGAATTGAAGATGTGAAAGCGTTATCAGACTTACATGCAATTTATACCTTGACTAAAACACGAGTTCCACCCGAGTAAAAATTCCCCTCACTAAAATTATCCCAATACAGCCAATAAAACACGTGTTTTTTCTGACCTTGGTTTACCAGGATAATCTTACCTAAGTTGACTCTAAACAGGAAGTAATACATTTTATCCAGACCTCTTAGCACTCACTTATCAGGAACAATATAGCATTGCTAATCGAACTGCCGTCCGCTCAAAAGTTCATTCAAAATATTTAAAAAAAGTGTAGCCATAAATTCACTGCGTGTATAACACATTCGTTTATGACCAATTATTTTGCAAATAAATTATAAGTGAATATTTTTGAATACATCTTTGGATTGAACACGATGCAATAGTGCAGAACGAGAAGCTGAGTATTTATTTACTTCCTTGCTAACTAAACGTTAAGGACGAAATTTGTAGAAATTGTTGCTACTGAATTCAGTATTCGGGTATTAAATAAGTATTGTTTAAATACGTGATTTGTAATACGAGTATCTATAAGAGTATCCGTGAGATGTGTTTGCTAGGAATAATTAACTTGTGATAAATACATATCATATTGGTTTGCATCATTCGAGTTGCGAAATTAACTACAGTAAGGTGTGGTTGACCCAAAATTTCCAACATTAAGTTAAATTTATCAACCTTCCATCGAGAATTATATAGACGAAATCATCGTCGAATTTAAAAAAAAACGTTCTAAATATTTACGGCTTGATCAGTTATTTAAAATTTACAGTTCACACTCCATACGATTTAGCCCGCATTTATTTACCCGTACAAAATTCAAATTTAAGTAACCAAGACAATTTAAAGGATTATATGCGAACCGGTTTTCTACATAATGTATTCAATAAGTAATAAGAGTGAGATTTTAACAATTTAATTACTCAGATTGACGCGAGTCCATACATATAAATGCCTCCATACACAGCAAATGAGCAATATGTAATTAATTAACTTTATCCTCGCATGACGAAACTCATGCACGTACTTACCATAATTGTGTCGTATCGGTGAGTACAATATCTGGATTCATGTAGATATAAAGAACATAGCAATTATAGTGCAAGAAAACAATTTAATTTCTGACGGGCCTATTATTTTTGGTCTCCCTGGCATTGATCTACTGATTATTATGGGCACCACATTTGTTAATTCAGCGCGAAATGGTATAAACATTTCTGTGCGAAACTCTCTTGCCAAAATGGCAGTATAAAATCAAAGCATTAATTTAATTGTGCAAACGTTTGGATCCCAACAATACGCCAATATAATGACATCAACAATGTACATACCACTACTTGCAATAGTCCTGCAATTTGCGATCGGACATAATCTGCCTTTTGATACCACAACATCATGTACAGTTGGAATGATAACATCTAATATTACAGGAAATTACACCTTTCTGGAAACCGTTTGGGACAAAGAAACAAATACTGAGCATACAATCTCCTGGATACTTTATGAACTCAATGAATTAAACTTGGTTTTCCAAACTGACGAGTTAATCGACGACGAATTCTCAGTTACAATCAACTCCAGATATTTCCGATTTACCTATAAGTTTACCTTGGAGCATTGCATGGGATTTGTAGTACTCACAGAAATATTGGAGGACACAATTTCGGCAATTCATCGGTCCGGATTTGGTACATCGTCCGATGTGGTTTACTTTGTTGGAGTTGCATCGCTAAATGAAACCGAGGATGGGCTAGTCAAAGAAACGTCAAATGATATGATGACAGTGGAAAGAGTGGACGGTCCATTTTATGCCCCACTAGTTTTCTTTGACATAAATGATGACTCGATGTATCGTGGCGTTTTCTGCTATTCCTGCACAAGACTAGCCCAAAAGGTATATACATTCAAAGAAACAAATATAGCTGTCCTGAAACAAATCGCTACCAAAATAAATAAAAACGGTCACAGCCGTTTCATTCCTTGCCATGATCACCTGAATTTAGAAAGGTCATCATCATTCCGCTACTGTGTTTCCAAACAAGTCGAAGACCACTTTCGATTGAATATTCGTGCATACAAAACATGTTTGCGGGGAACCATGACATTCAGTCCAGTAGCGCATTATTTTAATTCCACACTTTTGGTTAAGCGAATGATATCAAGTCAGAAAGAAGAGTTGGAATCCCGATGGTGGATAAATGTTGCTAAAGAAGCTGTAACATATTCAATGAAGCACGCACTTATACGAGATAACAGAGTGGATTTTGCTGACGAAAAATTCGATATTGTCACTTGTATAAAACTTAAGGAATTGAAATCTTACAAATTTAGTTTGATTGACATAGCGCCACTAAGTTTATTAGTAGGTATACTCGCTACTATGCTGAGTTTCGGAATTGTGAATCAGAGTATACGAAAGGGGCTTGAAATAATTTGGCCATTTCTGTGTATTGGGTTGATGGACACGAATCCACGCAAAATATCAGTGTGCCTTGCATTTCTGATTCTTCCCACTGCAAGCCTTTGGCAAGCTTGGATATCGGCAGATGCAGTAACCCTTAATGATTTCCCGAGTTATCCTGAACGGATGACATTGGGTTATCGATACTGGGTAAATAAATCTATGGTTAATTTGCTGAAACGTTTAGTTAACAAAAAAGTGTATGGTCAATTTATTGAAAGGCATGTGTCGGATAAGGTGCTTTACGACACCCGAAAAACGCCAGTACCATACAATATTTCCGACAAAGATCTAAATTTTTTGGCAGAAGAAAGGTTGCATTTGTTCAAGTGGCAAAGCAGTTTTTTCTACTCGGACATTTGGAAGCACACGGTTGTAATTGGGAACGACTTGGCGTGCAAACTTCATAACTGGAACCCTGCGATAAACAATGTGAGTAAAAAATCACGAGGAAGAATGTTTGGTGGAAGGATTGTCTATGACGTAGTTTCAAGATGGAACCAAGGTGGATTTCATTTCCGGGCAAAACACATTGAAGCAGTGAGTGTTGGAAGGCTAACCGGAAATGCGACTGTGGGAACTACGGAGGGATATACTATTCCTGGTTCAATAGGTTTGGCTAGTCAGGTTGTTTGTGCTTGCTTAGTTCTTTTTATTGTTAATTCATCAATATTGGTGGTATGGTTAGTATCAACTAACAATTTGCTTAAATCATGTTTTGCAAGTTGTTGTTTGTGGTATTCTAATGGACAGTGGTTTGACTTTCTGGCTGATATTTTATGGCTATATTACAAAATACGTTTACGATTTATTGCTTTTAAACAAAAAGTGGCTAGAAAATTTAAAAAGTCGTGTGTGTTAATGAATTAATTAGTGTACACACTGTAATTAATTCAAATTTTCGAAAAACACCTAACCCCAATTTGTAAATAAAAATATCCCCGTTTTTACCGTTAAAAGTCTAGATAATGAGACCATTACTAATAATAATAATATTAATTAGTTTATTGTGCACATGCTTCCTCGAAAGGAAAATTACACAGGTTGACATGCACAAACTTAGCAGTAATGAGTAATGAGTTGTTAATTATTTCGTCAATACTATTTATGAAAATAAAATATATACATCAATATCATTATTATGGGTGTTATCAAATTCATTACATTGTTCATTAAAAAGCATTACGGCATTTAATAGGGGGAAGCTTCTAGTTTATTAGTAACATATCCAGGTAGTTTTAATCATCGATGATTCCAGATAAACTTGAAACTGTCGATCCGATTATGACCGGAAGTTTATCAGTAAGAATCAGTAGAATACTACGGAGACCCCTTTTTTATTCGTAAACTACGTACGTACTACGTACTATATACAATATGGAGTCTCAAAACCGTTTCCTACCAACAAAAAAGAATAATTTTTCATTGGTTATTATACACAATACAGATATTATTTCTAAGAATTATTTGGAACTGTAACATCCGACATAATTGTAACTTTACATTGTGATAACTCTCAAGTTCTCTATTGAAATTTATTCAATGACACCGAAATAAAATTATGTAGATCATAAGCTTGGGAATGAGGAAGTTACCACAGTTACTATAAAAGTAATTTCTGGACAACGCTGAAACTTAATACACATAACTGAAACGATAAAAATGGATATATATGTCCACACAAAAATATTCTACGTACATACATTGTCAATTTGAGTTTTCCCAAATTGTAGCTCTGATGACAAATATCTATAATTGTTAATAACCCTGTCGCGCTCATATAAATAAGTGGGCGCCCTAACGATTTTTTGTCAAACTTATTAATTAGTTAATGTCAATATTTTATGGAAATTATACTTTTTCATTATTTAAAGATTTTTGTTAAACATATTTGCATTATTAGTCATTTAACATACTATATTTACTCTAGCACATCACCCCGGTTTTAATTCATCATACGTGAAGTTATATTATCACACATACAAGCTAATTTTAAAAATGATAGGACGTGTGAACAAGAAACACATGTGTGCTTCTTCACAAATTTGTTTTAAATCACATCAGTGTTCCGTCGTCATAATTTCACCCACACATTAATTGCATCCCATTCGGATAATAAAGATTGTTGACAGCAATTTAAAATGCAAATCATACTCAATCATCTAAATTATTTAGTGTTAGGCTCCGCGCAATTCCATCTCCAACAAACTGATTCCTAAATATCGAATGGTATATAAGTACAACATCCGGATGATTTTGTTGTTTTTAGAGCACAATAATTAAATAAAATTTTGAAAAGCCGAAAATATGCTTTACGTCAAATTGCAATTTTAATACGTAAAAAACTACACTTACGTTTATACTATTCTCGTCGTCAAATAAATAAATAATTCATTGGTATCATTTGATTATTTACATGTCTTTATGGTACCCTAATTTTTATTAGATTTACTTAATATCTATAATTCTGTAATTTTCCTAACAATATATTGTGCATCTTATATGATGTATGGTTCTTGTTTTATTTTGACAATATGTTTTAGGCTAGTTATGTGGACCTATTCTCACTTTTGCTGTATGAAACATTGGTCTATTGAATAAATAAATAATAATAATAATAATATTGTTTTCTTTTAAGAGTATCCAAATGCTAATGAGGTTAAGCCGACTGTTAATCTGCTTAACAACAAAATAATATTTTTCAAAAATTATTCTGTTGTTAATTTCTTCCAGAGCCAGCAAGTACGATGTGCGCAGAGAAACACGACAAAGGATATAATTGGTGTGCAAATGTAGATAAATATGGCATTGAAAATATTTCGTCTGATCTCCAAAACGAAGCACCCTAATCCAATACAAAGTCCATAAACCAAAACAACAAATATTGTCGAAATATTTCCTTCCATATTTGGCGTCTGCAGCGATGTGTCTTTCAGAACGGGAGTAAAACTGTTTACTGCAGAAACGAACTTCGGCCACCAGCTCCAAATCCCAGACGAAATAACACCCTGAATTCTCCTGACAACATTTCGATGAACAGTTCCGTATATTTGAAAGCCAACAAACACGTCGCTGTAATCTTCGATTCCGACGAATATTCTAAAATCTGGGTTTGTCCTGTAGAGGTCTGCAGCATAGCGATTGGCCTTGTATGATGGGAGCATAACCCCTGATTTGTTGCAGGATTTCCAATGACTAATCATTGTTTTCTCTTGTGCATCTACCAACTCTTTGTAAATTTGTGTGTCTGTTTGGAAAGCGTCCTCAGAACGGTTTTTGATCCATCCTGCAGTTTGATTTTGGAATATTTCTCTCAACGCCTTTATAGTATCATGATGGATTGATGTATGTTTAACGATGGTGTCAAGAAGATCGGATTGACTGAACTGGACAGCCTGTAATGTATGCCTCCATTGGCCAACCTCCGACCCAGCAACAAATTCCCAGCCATTTTGAACTATATGCGGATATGTCTGCCTAAATCCACTCGTCCAATTGGTAATATGTTGTTCAGAAGTTTCTTCCCAGAATTTGAAATGAAAGGAAATTATGGTTGGCCTGGTCCAGACAGAGAAATTATCGTGCACAAGTTGAGAAAAATTAGTGTAAGGAATAATGTTTTTTGGCGTTATGATATTATCAATGTTACTACCCTTGTATCCTTCAGTAAGAACAACGGCAACAATGGACACAGCTAAAACAGTAATACGAAGTTGTCGACTTTTGTTGAATGATTCCGGAAAAGGATCGCCTTGCTCCAGGAACAGTTTTATTAAATGCATGATATGTGTAACAAAACTATGATCCTGATGTATATGCCAGGAGAGTCGCCGGTGAATTTCTGCCAAAACAGCAGAAATAACAGCAATCCAAATCCAAACCGACATTTCGTAAACCTTCAATAGATTACGCATTCCTAAATATTCCTTTTCCCGACCGGCACCACAACTGACAAAAACTAAGTTGTTTACGATTTCGTTGTAACTTAGACGTAGAATCGAAGACTCCTGCTTTCCAACCAGGAATGCCCATAGAATAACTTGTTTTTCATGACTTGTCAAGGATTTACCGCAGTGCATTCCATTAACCGCTACGGTTGCATTTGAGAAAATGTCGACCAAAACCGAGGCAATTCCATAAGCAAATAATTCCTTTTGATTTAAATCAATGAATTTTTGTAAGATATTCATCGGTTGATTGCTTCTACAATTTGCAAAATATCGAGAAAATGCAAAAATGGGATTCATTGATTTATCCGCATTTAGTATTTGAATGTCCCACCTTGTGTTGAATTCCTTTGGAGTCCAACGAAAAACATGGCTCAGAACATGCTTGTTAATTGGTGTGAAGTATATTGACATGACGGAGTCATCTATACAATGGGTTGATATTATAGCGATTGTTAATATTTTTTGTTCGTTTATTTCTGCTTGAGTTACAATAATTGTTAGAGCATTGCTTAGCGCAGGCTCATATATCCGTTCAGTATCCCAAGCCAACTGGTCATAAGTGCCAATATTGCTGGAAACCATAAATTCGAGCTGATCCTCTTTGTCAAGCGGAAAGTTTTCGTGATTAAGGAAGACAGTAAGCTTGGGTACCATAGACTGTTCCGTCCATTTAAACGTTTTAATCAACAATTTTGGAACATCGTAGCGAAACATCAAAGGATGATTTACAATCTGAAGTACGTCTCCAGGAATTTGTACGGAAACTTGAATTTGACAGTTCCAAGGTCTCGATTTGACAACAAATTCAAAATAATTGATCGCAACACACAAGTCACTTGGTTGCTTATTTCGAATTAAACCTCCAAGATGCTATGATTTGGGGCAAGGAATTGTTAAACTGGTATCCGACCTTATGCTTATGTTTAAATTTGTGAGTCCAAATGGAACCCAAAAGAGTATATTGTCTTTCCATCCAAATCTATCAAAACTGGCTACATTGGCTTGATGATAAACGGCAATCTGTGGTCTTCTTAATACAAAACCAGTGCGGGATAAACCGATGTCAATGTTATAATAATTATTTACAGCAATTAAACAAGTTTCCTTCTCAAATATTTCTAGCAAATCGGTAATAGCTAGCTTTATGCCCGCACCAATATTATTGGGAGACTTGCTTGTTTTTGTAAAATTTGCAATTATTTCAGCATTTTTACTCATAAAATCATTTGGTAATACTTTATCAAGGGACAATATTGAGTATTGCAGTACTTTGACTTCTGCAAAGTTTGGTTTCATAAGTAGGTAACAGATTAACTGTAACAGACACATTCCTACTATTTTATAAAAGTTTAACGTTTTTAAAAACAGTTATTACAGTATTTGTATAGGCTCAATTTTTATTTTACAGAAAGAATAACCGGACTTTGGATGGTTCACTGGATAATAATTCTTCTAGGTGTTTATTTTCACAAAACGACTAATGTGACACATACCTACGTCATCCAAATAAAAGTCAAGACGAAAACTAACTTCAAACGGTGCAAATAAATTCTGATATAATGCCATTTGAATTTTTAATTTACTTGAAAGTGGTAATACTCAAATATGAACAATGAAATGGGTTTGAGTGGAAGTATGATACACGTCTTTGTCCATTAACTTCATAAAATTCTTTCTCATGAAAGGCGTGTAAAGCATAGCTAAATTTGCACTCAAAAGTCTCTGACAAAAAATTAGTATTATTATAATGGTTTACATAGCAGAAATTGTGTAACAAATGTTATTATATAAGCTTGTTGGTAGTGTAAGCATAGCATTTGGTTTAAAAGCTTCAAGCCCTTTGTTTGTACACTACATTAGTTTGTTTTGCTAATAAACAATTTAATGCTCAGTAAATTCCAAAATAATTTTCTGCTTAGACCTACATGTTTTTCTCAATATCGGTACTCAATTTCTCAATCAATTGGTATACTTTTCTATAAAGAGAATGGTAGATAGCAGAAACAGAATTTAATCAAGTAGCTAATTTAATAATTTTGAGGCTGTTGGAATAGCTTATTGGTATCTGAAATATAGACAGTTGTAATAAAGCAAATGAATAAAGCATGGCCAAGCAATTCACGCTGAAAACTATGATGTGGACACTTTGGCTTAAGAACAATGCTCCTGTAACGTTTCCTGAACTTAAACGCCGCATTTTATCCTATTTTTTGTAAACTTTTGGAAATAAAGTTTGAATTTTGGTCAACATTATTGCATATTGGACAACGCCTCTGTTGGCAAACTATCTTACCAGAAAGATGGACTGAGATTCTGAGCAACTGGAACCGTTTGTTCTCGCAGAAATGATATTCGAGCAGTTTATAGCGATATTGCACATTTACTATTAATATTGGGTGAGGTATTTGGGTAAACTTATTCTTAGGCGTATTTATGATATCTGCGACTGACGATCAATCAGTGAAATCCATAACATTATTCTGCTTACAGGTTTAGGGACTCCTGCATAAAGGCGATCTATAATGGTGCATAATGGGGAAAAACTTTCTATGGTAATTAAGATTCGAAAGTGACATTGAGAGGATGTTTTTGGAGAATTGCTAAAAATATCGCATTATGCGCTGAAAACTCTAATGGGTTAAACGTACCGTTTACCTTGTTTATTTGTTGTACGATAATATTGGGTTCCATCATCTTTTGTATCTGATCGTATCTTACTTAAGTAAAGTCCAATATTTTTCGTTTTAACATGTTAATATACAAAATTTATTGAATTGATAATTCATATTATAATTTTACTAAATTGTATAAATATTCTCATTTCTTGATTGGTAAATATTTATAAACAAACTATAATAACAAATTCATAAAATCTTAAACCCTAAGATTTATTTTTGTTTACTGCTTAAACATTATACATACTTATTCAATAATAAGTAATTAATTTTATTTATGTGATGCCAACAATCCAAAGAATACTCACATTCTACCTAAACGTATTTGAGATAACATTAACTTTTTAATCTAACTAAACTTATATATTTAATAAAAACTGAACTTTAAATCTTGTGAAACTTAAAAACTAAGCCAAAGTAGCAGCTACAGATAAATTCGTTTGTCTCTCCAGAATTTAAATATTTCGTCAAATTAAACTGATAATTTACCTTCATAAACCTCTAACGTATATATATCAAATTAATCTAAGGCTGACCGATTTTTCTCCCTTCTCACACTGTAGTTGTGTCTATGACGTTGGTGATAGCTTAGATATCTTCGTGTATTGAAACTCGCTTGACATAAGTTACATTTAAATGAGCGTGCAGTTGAGTGAATGCTAACATGATCATAATAATCTGCCTTTTTAGAAAATTCCTTACTGCAGACATGACAAATGTAAGGCTTCTCCCCAGTATGTTTACTCATATGCTGCACGGAACCTCGCTCCGAAAGGAAATATTTAG
>JAHZMV010006038.1:0-10126 GCA_027743765.1 Coecobrya sp. COE2
TTCCCTCCAACAAAACAATTTGACGCCTCTGGAGGGGTCAGCAATGGTCAGGGGTCATCGAAAACATTTTATTTGAATTCCACGTAGTCAAAAACCCCCATAACCCGATTACGGCCCCCTAATTTTTCGACATTGATTACCGTACACCGTAGAGCCTTGGATCTCAGTTCAAACCGGGCGACTTGTGGCAACACATCGAACTCTAGAAAAAATTTAAAAAATGGTGAACTCTAGACGTTAACCCTGATTGAATGTTTGGTCTACTAAGGCCTTTAATCTGGATGTATACATAAGAGTTTGAACAGAAAGTGTTATTGTCTCGTAGACCAAAAGATTGGTTCAAATGGAGGGCATATAGAACGGCAGAATAGCTATATTCTCTGGTGGATAGCTAATGCAGTTGCAGGAGCGAGTGGTCTGGTTATACTGAAAGATTGGCAAAATTCCGTACACGCCTTCGTAAGTTATTAACAAAATAATACCAGTCATTGCTTATGCCGTTTCCTACGTACATTATTAATGGGTTGTATAATAGAAATTTTCTTACAAAATGAATTCTATCGACAATTTATTTCTTTTAAATTGCTATTTTACATGAGCAAATGGAGCATGTAATATTGCCTCTCTAAACTTTATTTATATAGAAACGAACTATTAGGTAAACTAAATACGAATAATTTCTAAATAAGCAAGTAAACTCTTAGACGATAGAAGTTACTTTAAAAAATAAATCGATATTCTTTAAACATTTAATTGAATTGGTTTTCTTATTAATTCCTGAAAATCAAATAAAGCTTGCAGTGTGTTAATTTTGTTTTTGTATTGGAATACTTTTTTACATTTCTGCTTCGGAGTATCATTTTGTAACATTAACGTTACTGCCATTTATTCTTAAACCGGGTGTCTTTTTTATTATTGTACGAGCCTAAGTTATTGATTTCTTTGCTGTCGTGACAAATACATAGATTATGCTGCTAAATTTGGTTGGTCACTTTGAAAGTGTACGATGTCATTAGAGCGGGTCGGATCAGCTTCCAATCGGATCGGTCGGTCGGATCGGATTCCACATGCCGATGGACATATTCTCCTCCCATTGTTGAAATCCAACTTTACTAGATTTGGGAAAGATTATGTATCAACGTTCTAAAACCGTGTAGTATGGTAATGTACCTTGGAAGGGGAAATGTCATCAAATGATGATGGTCGCCATGGGTTATGTAATGATCAATCGAATATATGGTATGGAAACGCTATTCACAGAAAATAATTAAAAATTAGCGATAACTATTACTGTTAGCTTTTATTGACACAAATTGAAAAAACTTGAACAGAGAAACAGTACTGTTTAATTGAGCGTCCAATTGCGCCCAATATCGCGATTGCGCTGTTGGCATGGACACCATGAACGTTTTTAATGTCAATGGTTTTGTTTACATTGACAGTGCGCGCGACAAGAGCAGGAACAATGGAAGTTTCGACGAGCGGTCCGTTGAAATGAGCACGATGGCCTTCCTGATCGCCATCAGAAACTGAACCTCCGATGATATTAGCATGTTCACCTTCCTGATTGCCATTGTCCACGTTTTGAACAACCTAGCCATTGACAACGTTTTTGTAAATTCCACGCCATTATTGCAGTCCGAGCATGTGGGACCGGACATGGAGTTGTATAACAGGGCACCAAGAACAACAAGGGTGGTCATGATGTTCATTTTCGATGGTAAACTTTGAAGATTTATCGCTGGATTTAAGAAGATCAGTTTAATGAGAGGACGACAGTATTAAATGCAATGTAACGAATAGTGTTAATTTGCTCTGTTTTATAGAAGAATGTCTCGTGCATTCTTAACTTATTATCCCAATTTATCGAAGTAAGACGACATCCTTTGGTCGAGAATTGGATCGGTCATTAACAAAATTATGCCGTGTTCAGTGTTCAAGTATCTATTTATCATTATTCTAGCGTATAATATGATGATGACACACAGTGTCCATTTTCTAATTCTTATCATCTGTGGTCATGTTTTTGTGTATGGATGTATAATGAAAACATAACATATTGATGTATTTTTTCAATTAGCCAAGTAGCCATATCCCACATTTCATTTTCTAAACAATTCTGCTTTATTATTTTTCACCGGCCTGAGATTTACACATCTAAGGAGGCAAATCATCATTAAAATCTCATTATACTCTCCTCACACTTTCCAAATCATGTAAACTCTAGACATAGCAATAATTAAGTGCCTATGACAATTGATTTAAGCTTTCATAATTTTTTCATCACCTCATATAGATGAAAGTGTATGTAATTAGTAAAAAATGTAAACGTTTCTTCAAGTGGTCCTTGCATACATAAAACCAAATAGAGACGGTGACCGAATCCAACTAAACCAGAAAAATTATATTCTGTAATCTACCATGGACACAGCTTGCATACCAATATTTTTGAAAAATTTGTCACGCTGAAAATCCAACCTTTTATAGTTCCTCAGTCACAAACGCAATATTAGTATATACCTCTTTATTTCGAAATACCAATTCTATATTCACATGTTTATCCTTCACTATATTAAACTAAAAATGTTGATAATTTAAAAAAAATTTTTTTGAATAAGCACTAATGGTGCAGAATCCTTAATCTGAGGATTTCAAAATATTTTAAACATATCAACAAGCATTAATCCGCAATTCTGCATCGATCGATCAAGCATCCAATGGCTAAATAAAAAATCTGATCAAACATACCTTCTGTAGTAAAGTCAATTTGGATTAATTCGTGAAATAATAGCTTCCAATCGATGTATGATTAGTCAGCTTGTCTATAATTTTAATTATTTTAATTATTAGTTTGTAAAAGTTATTCAGATCCTGAAATATTCTATAGAAAATGTCGTCTACTTGCATTTTCTGTGAAAAGTCATTCCTTAGATCTTGGTGGCTTAACAGCCACATTAGGTATCACATTTATGAAAAGTATTACAACTGCGATACATGTGAAAAACTGTTCCCTACTTCCTATCAGCTAAATGTTCACAAACTATTAACAGCACGAAGAAATCGTTCATTGTAACACACGAACATTTAAATGTAGGGAATGCGACAGAAAGTTTAAAACCAAGAACGCACTTGCTTACCATATTCCAACTCATGACACACAGCGAGAAACCCACCAATGTAACCTTTGCGAGAAAGTATACCTTAGAAAGCAACATTTAAGGGTACACGTTATATCTGTTCACTCCGGAAGGAGGCCGTACACTTGCGATTTATGCAACAAAAGTTTTGCCATGAAGCAATGTTATATATCCCACTTGAGAACTCACACTCTAGAAAGACCAAGTAAGTGTTTGAAATGTGGCAAATCCTTCAGTAGGAGCGATTCATTGAAAAGCCATATGAACTATCTCCATTCCTCAGTGCCAAACCATACCTATCGTTGTACAATATGTTTCAAACCTTTCCGTACTTCCTACCAACTTAAGTGTCATCAAATAATTCACACTGGAGAACGACCATTTAAATGCAATCTTTGCTCAAAATCTTATACCACAAGCTACAATCTAACAAAGCATATCAAAATACATGCAGTGAATATTCGAAAGCTTACATTTAAATGCGAAATTTGCAACACGTTGTTGATGAGCAAGCACCAACTTAAGATACATTTGAACCGACACAGTGGAACTCAGCTGTATCAATGCCAGTTCTGCGAGAAGCAGTTTTCATCGTCCAACAATCTTACTTCACATATTAACTCACATACTAGAGAGAGATGTTTTGACTGCTCCATTTGTTCAAAAACATTTTCTCATCATAGTAGCATGTCACGTCATTTCATAACACACACAGGTGAAAAGCCTTACAAATGCAATTTATGTAAAGCAGAGTTCTCTCGACAAGACCATCTCAAGGACCATATGTCAAAGCATGTAGGAGATGGAAAATACAAGTGCGAGATTTGCGACAAGATCTTAGCATCTCGTGCTGGTCATAAAAAGCACATGAAACTTCATTCAAAAATTACAACTAAAGAATCATAATCTTGTTCAGTAGCGTAGCCAGCCGGGACCTCAGGGGGGGGGGTTGCAACGTGATAAGCGTTATATTAAAGCTTGCCCCTCCTCCTCATACACGCCCATGTTAAAATCGGTCCCCAGGGGGGGCATATGCCCCCTATGCCCCCCTCGCTACGCCACTAATCTTGTTTTGAAAGTCGAATGTTTACAGGAAAGAAATGAATTTATTTAAACCATAGGCAAATATATGGGTTTGTACTCAACTTCACATCTAATTATAATCAATCATTAAGCTGTAATCAAGATATTTCATGGTTTGGTCATATTGCGTTTTGTAATTTATCTTATTATAAGTTTAATTGTTTTTCTTAATTTGTGTTGTATGGAATAAGTTGAAGATTTTACAGTGAGCACCAAATTCCATAATATAATGGCAGAGAATATATTTTCAATCAATATAACCTCCTAAATTGTAAAATAAATAAAAGTTAAAAATAAATTTAAAAGCAGCTAAACTATTTATAATTAATTAAGAACTGATGGTAGTTTGACTTTATATATGTGTGAAGGTTACACCAATATAAACCGGGGAACTTGATCATATTCACAAATTTTATAGGTAAGAGTCAAAAGAAAAAAGAACCGTTTTATAAACAATGGAAATCTTATTAAATAACATGAATAATATGTAATATCAACAAAAATAGACTGACGTAATAGCTTCTTAATTAATTCAGCAAAATTCTACACACATGTAATAAAATGGTTCAAATATCAGATTACAATTATAAGGCAAATGCATCACACAAACAGGGAAACCCCATTTTTATTTGCTTCCAATACTTATGTATGACCAACGAGAGGAAAGTAGTGAACCTTTTTTATTCGTACCCGTAATCTGCTACCATAATTAATTTAAGCTAGAAAACTATGAATATTTAGAAGAAAAAAGTTGATAGCTTATAACAATCTTTTCATCAATTCAAACCATTACGTACAGGAAATTATTGTGTATCATGAAATATTATAAAAATATGTATAATTGCATGATTAAAATTATTACTAATTATTGTACAGAAAGCTAGATTTCTTTTAAAAATTATTGCAGCTGCGCAAACGTCAAGGCTAACATTATGATATGGTTTATATCGTAACCAATTTTCACATAAAAATCTTCACAAAATAAGACATGAATTGAAAGTTAGTATTTGAATTCCCGACAGTTTGAATAACATGCTATGGATTTAGGTAGGTATGTAGATTTCTTAATACACTATCAGTTGACCAATATAGATATTTTAACGTAGGACACATACGCACCCGCACCATTTTTCTCTGATATGCATTGAAAATGTAGTAGTGCACTATATACGATTATCCCCATATTGCAGTGTGTGAAATTGTTTCATGTTTTTCATTCCATTCTATACATTATTACATTTTAACAATGATGTAGTGAAAGGAATTGTGTCAAACCGATTTGCCTACATAAACTACTCCTAGAACAAACAACAACAAAGCGCAAAGCTTTCATTAATGCATTAAGGGTAGTTAGGCCACCTTAAGCTAAGGCGTTGTTGAAAATTTTAAATAAAAAATACCCTATTTTAGAATCCATTTTTCTCGTTCATGCGGATTCATAAAAATTTTGTGACCACATTAGAATTGAAGGATTAAAAGTCTGGTGTCTCTCGGGATTTACTTCAAAATTTAGATAAAAGCATGCATGCTGGCTATTCGTTATGTACTTCAAATATGGAGTACGTGACCGCAAGAACATGGAAAGAAAAAGGTTGTACCTAAAACGAAAACAATAAAGCAAAATACCTTTGTCCTTTCTACGTACAAGAAAGTAGAAATAATCCGATTTTTACATTAAAATTTAGAAAGCATTATAAACTGTAGAATGGGAATAGAAGTTCCTTGCAATTCGAAGGATATTTTTCTCTTTTGCTATACCATCATGCATTGTTCCCAAAATCAAGAAATGAAGCCTGATTGCCGTTCTAGTTAAGAAAGGAGACCTTTAAAACCAATACACCAGAAAACAATACACTAAAAATGTACCTGAAATTTTATGGACATTCATAGACTTCAAACGAGTTAGAGAAGCGGAGATGTTTCCTCTCTTCCCAATTGACCCTATCGAAAAAAGTACATCCTTTAAGCATGCTTAATACTACGTTGTTGAATTGGACCAGAGCTCACTTGAGAATCTTCTCTGTTGGTTAAGGAGTAGAACACCAGAAAATATGAAAACGCTACTAATTGTAAATAGGAAAGCAACTAAATATTTTTTTTCTTATTTACCTACGGCATCATTAAAAAGCGGCTAGTCAATGTTGAAAGGAGTGACAAGCTATTCCTCATATTAGCAATTGTCCCTGCAATATATTCTTCCAGAGTGTCAGTGATAATAAATAACAACTTACAAACTTGTTGAGCGTTGTAAGCAGACTAGACGGTTCAATAATATCTCACCTTATTATAAAGAAAAGAAATACTTCATTGGATTGTGTATAGAACAAAGGAAAGTATCGTGGTTTAAATACATTTGGAATATGTAATTCAGAAATTTGATAATTAAGACTTTGAAAATTTACTGCGCTCACAAAAAATGGCACTACATAATTGTGTGTTTTGTGAAAAGTCATTCAGCAGTACAAAGAAGATTCATAATCACATATATTGGCATATTGGAGAAAACCCTTATGATTGTGGAATATGTAGCAAAGGATTTTCTTCTTCCATGCTGCTTAATATTCACATAAAAACTCATCAACAGATTAAATCCAGATTACACCAGTGTCTACTATGCGATAAGACGTTTCTAATAAAGTCCCAACTTGAATATCACACACGAACGCATACAGGAGAAAAACCCTACAAGTGTAAAACGTGCAATATGTCATTTGCATTAAAAACATTAGCAACGCGTCACGAGAAGGTTGCGCATCAACAGAAAAGGTCAAAAAGATTTAACTGCAAAGAGTGTAATCAAAAGTTTATGTCCAAAAGAAGTCTTGAGATACATTCCCTAGGACATGATCAAAATCGTCAGAGGGAACACCAATGTGAAATGTGTGATAAATCATACTATTCAAAATACTCTTTGAAGAAGCATATTGATTCCATTCATTTTCTAGTGAAGCGATTTAAATGTGATTTATGTGATAAATACTTTTCACAAAGGCAATATTACATTGAACATCTTCAAAGCCACATTGGAGAAAAACCGTATAAATGTAGCTTGTGCATTAAGTCATTCACTACCAACAAGATTTTGAAACGCCACATACGTTATACTCATTCAACAGTTGCCGATCGTCCTCATGAATGCCCAACTTGTCAGAAACGTTTTTGTTCAACGTTTGATCTGAAGGTACATCAAAGAATTCACACTGGAGAACGTATGTTCCCATATCATATTTGCTCAAAATCATATGTTATGAGAAGTCGCCTGAATTATCATATGAAAAGCACACATTAGGAAAGAAAGCTGAAAATCATAAATGTGAAGTATGTAACAAGGCGTTCGTGAACAAACATGACTTCAAGAATCATTTAAACCGACACGCAGGAATTAAACCGTATGAATGCAAACAGTGCGATAAGAGATTTATACCAAGTTCAGAGCTTACATCACACAGAAAAATACATACCGAAGAGAAGCCAAATGAATGCTCACTTTGTCCCGGCAAGTTTAAAAAACATGCTGATTTAATACGACATTTCAGGACACATACAGGTGAAAGACCGTACAAGTGTAATGTTTGTATAGCGGATTTTACAAATGGAGAAGGTTTGAAAAACCATTTGCTGATACACACAGGAGATGAAAAATACAAATGCAAAATTTGTGGCAAGCTGCTTAAGGATAGTATCCCTGTTCAATTTAAAAAATCAAGGGCCTCTGAGGGTCACGCTACTGATGGAGGTTTTCCTGTGATCGGCTTGGTACGAATACCGATACTCGTTTCTGATACTCTCCAGCACACACTTTTAGGGAATCGATGCGTATATGCACCCCTGGAGTGTGAATAAAATTAATCGAGCAGTAAATAATAATCAGTCATTCAAAAAACTTTTTGAACTCAAACAAACTCTCCAAGAAAGAAGATTCTTATATGTTAAATTAATAGTTCTCATTTATGTAATTTAAAAATTTGAATGAACGCAAAGTGAATATTTGAAATTTGCGTCATTGCTTTATGCCTGCGTAAGTAGTATATTACCCTTAGTAATTTTGCTATCCGCTGAATATAATAAATGGCGCTTGTGAATTGTGTTGCTTGATTTATAGTAAATTATGTTGAATCGTTGGACTTATAATTATTAACGCACACAGCTAAATGGTTATTTATCTTATTCATGTCGTCTGTTCGCTTGATAGAACGAAATTTCTACAATAAAAACAAAATATATTTCGTTTCTTCATACACGCTTATGTTAATGTATGATTCTTCATGTGGATTTTAAAGTCGCTCCGACCCTTAACGAAAAATAATCTATTCATAGAGCTCCTGCTTTGAACCGGCCACACATTAAAATTGCCAAATGTAAACACAATACCTATTTATGTATAACACACACACCACCACAAAACTCTCATCTCTTCTCGTCTCAGCACCATTTTCTGACTAACTGGCAAATTCACCAGATTAAAAATTTCCCGTGAACTTTTAGTGACATTGTTAAACTTGCATCTACTAATTAAAGTGTCAGGATTCTAACGGTTTATTCCGTTTGGTTTAAAAATGTGTGTGCGTTAAGATGTCGCCGTTTATGTGCAGTACGATTTTAATTACAAGTTTGTAATACCTACTAATGTATTTCAGCGTTCACATAAACGGCGAGATCTTAACGCACATATGTTTTTAAACCAAACAGAATATACCGTTAGAATCCTCACACCTTAATTAGTAGATGCAAGTTTGAAAATATGATTAAAAATAATTACTATTTAATAAAAAGAAAGAGACTGAAAACTATAAAGCGCTACAACGGCAACCCCAGCACACACAGTTGACCCTTCAGCACCAAACTTTCAAAAACACCCTAGGAAGTCTTCTGAACTATAATAAAAACTAAAGGTAATAAATAATAAACGCATTTTTGTATGTATTTAATAGTGTATGCTGACAAATAATAGAAATAATATATGCGTCAGTTTATGGGAAAGGGGTACATTTGCACAATTTTGTTTTTATTATAAAATCATGTGATTTAGAATATTGAATATAGATTTTAGCTTAAAAATCAAAAAATATTTTGATTGAAATATACTTTCGGTGCCAAGTGTACCTACTCACATTATTAAGTATCGTTTTTGAGCTACTTCCTAATCCTGTTGATAGGGCCGTCCGGCCGGCACCGCTCTAACTTGAAAACGGCTTAACCGATTTGAACCAAATTTTGCTTGTGCATACTATATGGACTAACGACAAAGCCTACTGATTTTGGGCGCATGAGGTTAACGGCAACCGTTAAAAACCGTTAACATTTCAAAAACTTCAAATGACTACATATGGCATGTGACATATCAATCAACTCGTATAACTGCCACATGAAAGGATCCGCCTCTATTTTGAAATTTCCAGTAGCCGTTTGGCAGTTACAGCGATTTCAAAATTTTTGGGGCAGCTTGAGATTTTATGCTAGAATGAGGGGACTACTACAGAAATAACAGGATCCGTCAATATTTTGAAATTTTGCACAACTGAATCATACAAAACTGCAATTAAATCGAATACCTAATGGTATTCTTAGCATTACAACGTTACTAAATTCTGTCATTTGCATGGTTTATTTATGTCCTAGGACGGAAATTTATTAATCTTCCATTAATAACAATAGACTAATAGTCAGTGAGTAATTAGTATAGAATAAGTAATAGTATTAGTAAGTAATAGAGTAATAATATTTAATTAATGGGCTAATAAATTATTTTCTATTTTACAGATGGGACGGTTGACTAAAAAGATGACCATATTCACTTTGCGTTCATTCAAGTTTTTAAATTACATAACTGAAAACTATTAATTTAACATATAAGAATCTTCTTTCTTGGAGAGTTTGTTTGAGTTCAAAAAGTTTTTTGAATGACT
>JAHZMV010006039.1:0-16231 GCA_027743765.1 Coecobrya sp. COE2
TTCTGTATTTAAATGTATGTAACCGGCTACCCGGCTGTGAGACGTTGAAAGCTTCCAGGGTGGGGCAAGCTGAGAAGTGTAATATTTCGTTAAGCGGAAAAAGCTCTACAAACTACAGCAAAAAAGCAGCTACATTTCTCATATCGTATGGCGGATATAAACAATCAAACTTCCATCACCACTCTAATCGCGCTCTCTCTAGTACAATGCTTTCAACGTTGTTATATGTTGACAAAATACCGTGGTCATTTTGCCGGTCCATGGCGTTCAAATAACTGGCTGCCACTCCCTAGCTTGTTAGGAGTGGCCAATCCGTGCGATTAACTTTGGCTTTGATTCGGTATCGTTGCGAGTGTGTTACTCGTAACTTATGTATGTTATGATTATGGTAGTTCATTACGTCCCATTTTTATTTTTTCATACATCTCTACAAGTTAGTTTAACATCGTCGATGAATTTAATGCGAATCTAATAACAATGGCCGAATTTTTTGCGAAATCTTTTATATCCCATTCTGGTAGGAAAGCATTTATTATTTTTAAACAATAGTCAGCAAAATGACTAAGCATTTGTAAACATATTACTTACATACTTACATTTTTACTTAACAAATTAAATTATTCTACTTCAGAGCATATCACTTCCATTCCAAGGTACTTAACTTATTACTTTAGAAAATTAGTGTTGATATTTCAGAATAGCTAGTCAAATTTTTATAACGTGTACAGTTTGGTTGTATACGGATAAACCTTGAAAATGATAGGTATTAACCAGTCGCAGCAATATATAAATCCAAGTCAGTATAGTTATATAAAACACATTAAAACCCCAACCAATATAACAAGAAACGAAGGAACTTAGAAAGACGCAAAAAGAGGGCAATTGAATATAATAAATTTGACGAAGTTGTTATGCACACAAGTGCTGGCCTTCCTTTTTACTGCACTTTACATTCATGCGTGCATTTGGTATTTGCACAAGGTTATCCTATATTTCCTCTCGCCATTTCAGGTAGCTTCATTGGTTGGGGAAGAGAAAATGTGTACAGCATCATTGTAATGGAAAAGTTTGGAAAGGCCCCGAATCTAGATTGGTTCATCCTTTGATTTTGATTGCCAACCCTAAAATTTTTACGAGCTCTTCATAATTAATGATGTTGGATGGATGGTCGAGCAGGTAGGCAACAGAGGAAGATCCTATTCCACTTCTACTGGGCACCAAAGTAATACATAATGGCAAATAGCAACAGTAGCATTGCCACTAGCACCAACAATAGAATTAAGGATGAAGAAGTGGGCTGGGTGGATTTGACATTGTTAGCCACAATACATACATCATACATGTATTTATATGCCCAGCAGTGTTGTACTTTTACTCAGGCTTTCTCTTCCCTTCCTCCCGTCATGCGAAAATCATGGGTCTCGAGCAAGGTAGCAGCAATGACTCTCGACGTAGAGAAATAAATCTAATATTGCACAACAAATCAAACAGAATGTTGCGTTATTGTTGTACTGTACATGAGGATTGCATGATGTTTCCTTGCTGGTGGATACACTGCTTCTAAGGACTGCGGAGTCATGCAAAATTGCAAAAAGTCGCTTAAGCTCTCGCTGCTATTGCTCTTCTAACTCTCCTTTCATCTACTATCGAGACCGGAATGACTGGATAACAAGCTTTCACTTTTTTTACTACCATTCACATTGGTGGTGGTAATACGTTAGAGAGTTGTAATGAATTTCTATAAAATCCATTGTGAAAATATGAGGATCGCTGGCTTAAAAATAAGTTAGTTGGAATGTGTGGCATAGGAACTGAAACGAAAACATGAAAGGAGCTTGAAAGAACAACGGTGCGATAGCACGTGTGTATGCATAGACATGATATGCTAGAATGTTATAATATATATCAAGTTTCCCACACGAATCTCTGCAAGCAGCATGTTGTGTAGTGAGTAGTGACCACTGGTACCAATTTTGCAGGAGCAGGATCTCGGTCTAAATCTAACCCAAATACTAACTCACAATGGAAAAATGGGATGAATAAACGAGAGAGAAAGAGAAAAACAAAGCAAAATGTAAATAGCCCATTTAGCTACCTAATTTGACTTGACTTTTGATTCCTTCAGGCTTTCCCCCATTATTTGATCACTCACTGCTGGATCATTTTCCTCTTTGCTGTACCAAGTGGAGTAAAAAAGGAGGAATGATGCTATGACCTACTATTTATAACGAGCCATTGTAAACGGTTCAAATAGGTAGCCGGAGATTTGGAGACTAAAATGAGCATGTTTACTGCATTTTACCTCTAATTGACCTTGAGGTCATGATAGGTCAATTGAATTAATGGAGGCCTAATCTCCCTAAATATCAAATTTCAGTTCAAAAGAGCACTTTTAAACATTTGACCTGTTTGACCTTGAGGTCAAGAAAGGTCAAATTAGTTTTTCGTGATTAAATGCTCGTATACATTACATACAAGCAGAAAAAAACACTTTTTTAAATTTGACCCCTGACTTTGACCTGAGGACAAGAGGTCAAAATGATTATGCCTATATTCGAGCCAGACATTTTCTCTATCGATTAGTGAAAACCGTTTTCGAATATCTATGACGATGTTCGAGTTATCGGGGCGACGGCCGGCCGGCCAGACAACCCCTACCAATCTCATAAGGTATCTGGAGTAAACTCCGGCTACCTAATAATGTGCTACAAGTCAGATATAGAAATCGTATTAGAATTTCGAGTGCTTTTTGCATCTTATGTGTATCGTAATTTCCCTACTGGAGGATATGGAGAGAGAAAGCATAGGTATGTATAGGTATGGTATATAGATATGTAGGTAATGCGCATTTAAGAGATAATCAGTTCATGTTGTCCCAATTCCTGGAAATCGGTTGTAATGTTTGATTGAATGCTCCATGCCGGCCTTTGCTCTATACATCGTGGTGGTATTATTATTAGTAAGCTATGCCTATTTAAAAATCAACAAAAACTACATGGATTATAAATAGAACTATAGCATATCGTACTGTAGAGGAGAGCGGCTTTCAACCTAATATGCTTATTTTTGCTTCCTCATTTTCTTGTAAAGTATTTCATGTGCAAACGTAGCGCAGTTATCTGAAATTTTATAGCTTTCCTTTTTAGTCTTCAGAAATTGCCCAATGCTCATTTTGGCCCGTGCAAAGGCTTTAAAGGCGTCTTGATAATACCGATGAAATTGTGCTGATACTCAGTTTGATGTTGTGCCAGTCAGACACGAGAAAGTGTCTGAGTAACTCTTTATTGCAATATTTTATATTTCAAATGCACACTCCACCTATCTTTTTGTAAAAATTTCAATCAATTTATTTTTGAGCGAGGGAGGCGGCAATGGAGAAGGAGAAGAGAACGAGAAATAAGTGAAGGGAGTGTGCATAATAGAATAGAATTTTTTTTATTTTTTACGCAAACAGCAACGCAATCGCCAGTAGCGATGCAAGAGCAACAACAACAAGTATTCATCCCTTCAATATTTTTTCATTACTTCTCTGTTGTCGGCCTACTTTATTATCTCCTGTTCCGTTGTTGCCTTGTTGCAAGCACGCCGACTCGGTTTTGGCAGATTCACTTAAATAATAAGATGGATTTTTTCCGTAATACTTTTTGTGTATATCAAATGCAGAAGATTTGTAAAAACTGGAGATCTAGAGACGAGCAGCTTGTAAAACCCGATGCAATAATAATATCAAATATCAGGAACGTTTCTCGCGCTATCTCTCTCTTTTTATTTTCGTTTTTTCGCCTGTATTCAACCAAAGAAATAGAAACTGAGAAACTGATAGTTTATCATTTTCATGCAATCCAAAATGGTAGACATTCATCTGTGTACGGACAAGGATACACGCATGAAAAAATACATATGCTCGACCGAATAAATCTGAATGACAGGATAAATCCATGGATGCATGTTTGGTAAACATAAAGAAACGAAATATCCTATTAACGAGTGGAACAGCATATGTATTGCGTTTTCCCTTTTTGCGACAATCTGGCCTTCTCCGAGCGTAGCGAAGAGGCATTCTGTCGCTTTGCAAAGTAAAGCGGTAACCGTCAGATCTTGATTAGCAGCCGTGCAATGCAATGGCAACAATAAAAGGTAGGTTGCTTATCAAGAAGGAGTAATGCGTTTGGTAATAGGGGTAAAACCTTTAGAACAACCTGGGGACCTGATGGATTGACCGGTTTGTATGAAATAAAAAATATTGACATTTTTGATATGCCTAATTTCCTGCTGTACCTCAAAACCCCGTAAAATGCATCTTCTTCCATGTTAATTTGAGGTTACCATGTCGAAATATTACAGATATTTCCAATTTGACTTCGTAATATTAATCAGGGTTCATAAAATCCCTTTTCCTAAAATTTTGAGAGTTATAGACTGCTGTTAAAGCAAGGGGACAACACTTTGGGACTTGCGTTTAGCACGAGAGCGTTGTTGACAGTACACGCTTCAGTTGGTGTTAACTTAGTACCATGCATACATTCTAATCCTGACAACATGACATGTTCTGTTGATGGCATTCTGTCCTGGCCATCGAGCCTGCGCCGAAGGCGCTTGTATTCTTTCCTAACCATCGAGCTTGCGCCGAAGGCGCTTGCATTCTTTCCTGAAAATATGACCTGTGTCGAACGTGTCTGTATTCTTTCCTAGCTATCTGACCTAGTCTAATTAATTGGTCTTAATAATTAGCAACCTGTATGCCGTAGTAGTGGGTAGTTTAAAAGGCTAAAAATCAACATGTACATATAGTCAAAAGCTAAACCTCCTCCAATCTTGCCCGATGCAAAGTTAAAAATGCTAAGTTAAAGTTATATATCCTTGCTTTGTTTAATATTATTAGGTATATTTAATCTGTATGTAACGTTTGTGTAGGTATGTGCCAACACACTACCCAATATACATAATAACAAGAAGGATATAGATCCTAAGATGCAACTACGGAATGAAATGTTCAAAACAATATATTTAATGCTCGAATGCGAAGATAAACCAAGCTTTTCAAAGAGAATTTAATGCTAAGGTCGAAGGTGAACGATGATGATGGTGATTATATGGAAGAGGATAATAAACTACGCAAGTGGCAGAAGTATGTTGCATGGCGGAGCTAAGTGTAAACTGAAAATTTCAAATTAATGGCTGATCCTTTCATTTCTGACGTTACCCCGTCACTCTAGCATGAAATCTCACATCCCCCCAAAAATTTTGAAATCGTTGAAACGGCCAAACGGTGACTGAAAATTTCAAATTAATGGCAGATCCTTTGATTTGAGTAAGACGAGTTGAATGATAAATATGTCACATGCCATATATTGTCATTTGAAATTTCGAAACTTGTAACGGTTTCCAACGATCTGGCTGAATTTTAGAATGGAGGTTGCCTATGGAGTATATGTATGTATGAAGTTTGGAGTCAATCGATCAAAAACTGTAGGATGAGTAGTGCTTACAGACAGATATACATGATAGTGATCGCATTAACTACCTCTTCAGCGTTTACAACGCTTTCGGTAGTTAATAGGTAAGCACTTGTACATTTCTTTGATTCTGTAGCATTTCGGTTTGAACCAGGTTACGTGACGAATGACAAGAGGGAAAAGGAAATGAGACAAGAAGTAAGCCGAGATGATATTAAGAGGATGGTGGCGATAGTGATAATCATACTAATGTAGTGATAATGAGTTTAGTTAGTGGTGTGGGTTGTAGTAAAGTATAGGTACATCGGAGGCACGACACTACCATTAGCATTATAAGCAATCACTGCAGCAACAGCAGCAGAAATTTTCCTTAGCTGGAATTCGCTCACGAATCACTGACTTCCTCTGCCACTGCTGTTTATTATGAATCTTGTTCACCTCCAACAACTATATACAACACCATCAGCAGCAATGGAATAAACATTGCTCGATTTAAGTCATCTAAAGTGTGTAGACTCATTATATTGTAAGTGAAAAATAGGTAGTCTGAGTTCCGAGTGAGCTACACTGATGTTATCATCATCGTTCAGAAGAGCATGAATAAAGGGAGAAAGCGGAACCACAATTTTTTCACCATCTCACGTACCTTGTGAGCCACTTGAAGGCTCTCACCAGCATGTTACATGAAAGGCGCGGAGCGAGAATAGCATAGGATGCTCACTTTTTTGTATGATGATGATGATTGTTATTATTCGGAATTCCTTTAGTAGTGCAAGCACACACTTTGATAGAAGCACAACGGAAACAAGTATAACAAAGTGATACATGAGCGATAAATCCATGTTCTTCATTATTACAGAAAAAGGGAGCGCCTGGCCGCTCATACAAAAAAGTATAATAATAATAATAAGCCAGCCTTTGCGATGCATGCATACATTCATTTTCTCTCTTTCTCCTAATATTTTTCACACATTCATACCACCGGAAAAGAAAAATCTAACAAGAAAGGAAGCTTAAGCTCAGCAATAAGCTTGAACATTTATATTCTACATAGGTAGAACGCTACACCCTGACTACTATTTACAACACAACCTGTGTTTTCTTCACAAAAATGGAGAGCGAGACAGGGAAAATTGTGTACTTTACTTGTACACACGTTTATACTTTTACATATGTTATCAGTCAAAAACAAAGACGCTGAAAAGGAATGAACTTAACTAACATTCTGGTATAGCGGAGGAGGATGATGATGGTGATGATGATGTCATGATGGTGGCACTGCAGTGGTATTAGTAGAAACGGTGATGGTGCTTACTAGCTGGTGTTGAAATTGATAGTCGTGGTACTTGTCGTCTTGTAGTCTTCTTGGTTGATGTCGTCCTGGCTGCTCTGGTCGTGTACAGTATATCTAATAACAAGACTCATGATCTTCTTGATTCCTCTTCATGGCGTCATGCACGAAAGATATATTTCTTCGTTTTTAGTATTCTTTGCATCCTTCATGATCACAATTTGCTCTTTGGTTAGATAAAAGGATATGTGATCTCAGAAAAAGTCCTGATCGAAGAAAACCAGAGTGGGAGAGAGTAAAAGTACAACCATATATATGTACTTACATTTACTTACTGTGACAGTAATACTGTCTTGCTGAATCTTTGCAGCGTTCCTATCTCAAGACAAAAAATCAGGAATCCAAACACTTACACGTTTTTTATATACTAGATTTATTGGCAGAAGAGCAATCTGTTGTATTTACTTGCCTCTTCTACCACTCTACCACTGTACCGTCAGTGGTAACGGCAACAACAACAGACAAAAATATTGAAGCAAGATTATAATTTTATAGTAGCCATTTGCCCTGCTCGCAGAAGGCTTCGTTATTTTCTTCAGGTATGGGTTCTTGTAGTTGCTGCCACTGCTGCTGTAGTGATACACAATATTACCAAGTCATATTATGATTATCTTTACCAATAAAAAGTAGAAGATTGATGCTAGTGGTAAACTCATGAATATTTATTGTGGCACAGAGCAACTAAAGGCATTTTACTTGTATATGGCGTTCACGACACAAACATATATTGTTCCAAAGGCTACGTATCATTCAGACTAATGCCATGAATAAGTCATTCTGAATTGACTTTAAAACTGGTCCTCATATGAAATATTTATGAAATTTTGAACAAATCAACTTACTTTTTTCACGTGAGAATTGCAATCATATGCTTATTCAGAGGAGAAAACCCGTTATTGCGGCTAGGTGTATCTTTAGATGAAGTGAAAATTATAGCAAACGGAGTTTATTTTTTTGGTGCAAGTTTGAATTCTTGTTGATGGCAATCACACCGTATAATATATCTTCCAATATAAGTATACAATATTACGGTTAACTAATGCGTCGTTTAAAAAAATAGTCATTGGATTTAGTAAATTGACCATTAATAAATACATGTAGCTTGATTTTCACTACTTTGTCTCTAAAGTCTGGATAATTAATGATAACGTTATCTGATAAAACGTGTTGGCTTCAATATTTGCATTCATGTTGAAACGGAAATAAATGAAAGGACACAAAGCTCGTTAGAGGTTGCCTTTGCAAACCCGTTCGTCCCCGTATACTGTTATCACGACAGTCACGGTACCCTGCAGTAATACAATGCTTTTTTAAGCATGGAAATTGTTTGGACAGTTAGGTGTTAGCTTGGTTTGTAGTTTTCTAAGTAAAGTACAACAAACCCCGTTTGAGGGTATTATAGGGATTTTATTGGATTTCATACGGGATCAAGTCTCGGCTCAGCACGTCCCTTAAGTAACATGTGCGTGTGCACTCTACTTCCAGGATGATGATGATACGATGACTCTTAGAACAGTCATCAAGTTCATTCACTCATAGCGGCGCATTTTACATACCACTTGCGTACCAGGGGTTTCATAGGTGCATCCACCGTTACCATCGTTAGCTTTGCAATTCCTAGTTCTCCCAAAAATTTATTGTTTCGCAGCTCTCCGTCCCCATGACTCTTTTCATTGAAAGAATGTTTTCTACTTGAATAAACTCTCTAATCCAACAGGATCAAATCATTATACACCTTGCACATGTATCTGCTCTAAACTTTTTCTCCGTCGTACAGCCCGAACGACCGAGTTGGTATCACAGACCATAAACGTGAAAATCAATTTATGCTCTACGTAAAGACGAGCTTAAGCACTACCAAATAGAAAAGCGGACCGGTGGTCTTTCTGTGTTTCATGGAAAAAATATTGTTGTATATACTTATCAAGGACAAAATTTAAAGATGAGGCCTCAGGTGTTCTTCAAACAGGCCATTTACTAGATAACAATTGCAATTCCAACTCACTGAGCACAGTTTCATATGCATGCATTTTCCTTGTACAGGAATCAAGGCCACTATAAATAAATTAGCAGATTTTTTTCTCTCTTTCATGGCTTCATATTAGACTCTGAAAGTGGTACTCTAACTTATTGATCAGACTAAAGAAACACTTTTCCAGCAAAATGGCAACAATAATCGTCCATTTATTTTTAAAATTGCACCTTGTACGTATGAACTATTTTTATTGCAAAGGGTATATAACTCTGCCCAATTGTTGAGCCATACTTTCCTTCCTTTTCCGAACTTTCTCTTAAACTTTTGAGTAGGATCTTCTTAACGTATCAGTCAACTTGAAAGTTGTGATTTTTATTTCCATGAAAACCATGCAAGCATCATCGGCATGAATGGCGACCAAATATAGTGCTGTATTTATTTACAAGGAAATACAAAAAACAGAAAGCCACACACACACATTCAACCTCTTTCCCCAACATTTCGTATATTTTGTCAGCCGAAGATGCTATCAGGAATAAGTATGTGCGTTCATGCATGCATCCATGCATACGCAAAAAGTAAACTATCCATATTACACAACAAATTCCACCCAAGTGTGCGACGATGTACTTTTATACCACAACTATGTATGTACTAGGCACATATGCATAATCTTTTTCTTCTAGAATAGTAGTCCATGCTACTTTTATGACGATAAGAACCAAAAAAATGTAGCATGTCCTCTCATATTTAGCTGGGCGTCTTCTCCATCCAGTAGTAAGTACCATGCCATATTTTTACACACTGCCACCAGCACATTGACCAGCAGGAATGGCGGAGTGATACTATAGAAATAAAGTCCTGTCCGGTTCACTCAAGTCCAATAATAACAAGGCGAGCAAAAAACTTAATATCCAAACGTACCCATGTACGTTGTACATACACACAGTTTTTATATTTGGATAATACGTACGATAAAAACATGCCACCAAAGCATACCACCATACAAATACACCACGACCACCACTCGATCTACCTCTTTAAGTATGTCATCTCATCAATAAAGCATAGATTTTTCTAGTTCTAACGCATTTCTAGTAGTAAATAGTAGGAGCATTGGTAGTAGGAGTAGAAATTGGTATAGTAATAGGAATGGTGAAAGAAGAAGAACGTGCTTTTTACACTCAAATATCCGCAGTAAGATCCCTTACTAGCAGTGGTGGTGGCACGCAGTACAAGCAGTCGTGGTAGTTGGTACATTCACATTCTTTCTACTTTTTGCCAACGAGTCAGCAAATGTTTTTCAGAACTCCTTACGTCTTTCCTTCCTTTCCCTTTTTAGTTCTGCCAATGTATTATATGTATAGTATCCATTATGCATGCCACAATACATATACACAATAGATATCAGTGGTTGGATAGATTTGCCAGTCGGGAAGTAGTAGTGGAGATATTACGTATATTTGGGAAATTCTTATACCTGCTGCCTTATAAGAACAACTGGTTTTCTACTATTTTTCTCCTTGTTTCAACTTGCCCAACCAGTGAGTAGCAACACAAGCAATTTCCTCTTCTCTTTTATTTTACTTTATTCTTTTATTCAACTTGTTCTATTTACTCCATAAATACTATATATACCTCCTCAATCCAACAACTCCCATCCTTCTTTCTTACCACTCTTTTTTACGCATTCCACAACAAACGAGTCAACTAGGAACAAATAAAATGTGTGTGATGGTGAGTACAATCAGGTGTGTATGTCTGCCTTCTATGCTGCATCCTCTCAAAGGATTTGTCGTTAAAATGAGCAATGACATGTATTCATGCGGTCAGTCAGACGGTCCAGAAGGATTTACTCTGGGAAAGTTGGAAAATGTACATGAGTGAGACGGACCAAAAGTACCCTTTCCATGAGTTTTAAGTAAATATGAATTTGTACATCGATATCAAAAACCAAGCCCAGTCTAGCATCAAAGGGGAGGAAGTTTGTAAAAAAGTACACGGAATGGAAAATGAATGGATGGATATGGTAGAATTGCAGATATGAGTAGGAGAATGAGAGAGACATAGAAAGAGAGTGAAACAAGATAGAAGTGAGCGACGGAGAGGAGAGAGAAAGATAGAAAATGAGTCCAGCGGATGAAGTAGTATGGGAGAGGAGGAGCGCACCCTTACATCCTACTTTTGTGATACATTGTTAGTCACTTCAAGTTTACTTGTGTGTAGGTACCTACTTGACAGTAGCAGGCAGTAAATAGAGAAGAAAATGGCCTAGAAAAAGTAAGTTGTTTTGCTGTGCTGCCTCTTCATAAGTACAATCTCTAGTTTAGTTACAAGTAGTGGAGGACGAGGAGGAAGAAGAAGAAAAGGGAAGACCAAGTGGTAGAGATGCTGGTAGAAAGTAAGACTTTTTTATTGAAGCGCCTGAATGTCGGGCGCCAGCCTGGCATTTCGCCCGAAGAAATTGTTGCTGTAGCTGGCGATGCTCGCTCTTCCTTGCTGCCTCATCTTCATCCTCTCGTTCTCTGTCTCTATCATCGTACGCTTCTAACAAACATACTTTATCATCTCTTTATATAATACATAAGTGTACACACGTGCATGGGCTCATGATACGTTTCCCTCTGTACTGTATGTGTCCTATTTTTTTGTTTGAAGCTACACAATAATACAATTATCATGAAAAGAGCTGTTCTATTTGTTGCTAGTGTACTGCCATTCCCAGAAAAGCTTGCTCTGTTCAATGTTGACTCTGTCATTTATTTAATACACTGTTACACTTCCAGACGGAGATGCAAACTTGGATACCTTGTCATGCCGCTCAAGGCAACAAAACAAGATTTGTGTATTTAAGTAACTAACTAAAAAGATAAGTTGATGGAGTTAGCAAGTTAATAATTTTTTGATGTTCAGGTAGCAAACAACAATACACGATGCATTTATAGTTGCGTCATTCAGCCCCCAGCATCATCGACCCGGATTTCTTTTTCGTAGACAGATTGAAAAGCCACTAATGCAATTGACAAGGGGGTGATTAGGTCTTTTTTAATGTATAAACTTGTTTCATTGGAAGAAATCTGGGCCTTCCTTTCACGCTACTTTCCTGCAACTCTTCATTCTGTTCCAGTTTTTCTTCCTGGCTAAAGTATCGTCATGAGTGAAGAAGCCATAATAATGCTTTGACTTTTTCATTATTTTTTGTCTCTGTTAAAACTTGAATAGGAGGAGAGAGAAAGAAGGAGAAAGAAATACGGGAGAGCAAAGTTGCAGTAGTTCTCGGCATAGAAAAGTAAGGCTGTTGTTGTTGCCATTGCAGCAGCTTCTGCTGCTTCATTGTTAACGATTCCGATAAGATTTTGGCAGTAAAATGTATGGCATAATAAGCAAAATAAAAGGCAAAACAAAATATATGACGTATATATAATAAACACAGCAATGTAGAGCTGTTGTTGCCGCGCTTTCGGGTATGTAAAGTGTAGTGTATGGCATGTGGTAAGAGTAAGTGATATCTACAACATGAACATAAAGAGCTATAAATGCACATAGAAAACTTTCATAATGTACTGATAAGGTCTTGCTGGAGAACGTAGGGAAATAGGACATGAAAATCAAGTCAACTGCGTAGACAATGGGAATTTTTAGTAAATTGTATGCCTCTTCAAGATCTCTCTCTATTTCTTTCTTAGCTCCTAGTAATATCTCGGGTAGAAATAAGAAAAGAAATAGAACATGCTATTGTTGTTGAGATATTTTTGCTAGAATATAAATAGGATGCAAAAGTAGTATGCCGCTTGCAACAATACAGGAAAAACGACATGTGAGCAGATACTATTTTTTAAATGTAATAATAAAAGCCTAGTTTTCAAGATGTGCTGTAAATCGTTTGCTTATTTTTGCTGCTGCTGCTCCCGCCTCCACGGATGATATTTGTGTGTGCGCTCCTCTGAATAAATTTAAAACTGGGAAAGAAGAACGAAAACTGGTTGGAAATAAGCTGCCTGGATTAAACCGGATCAGAGGCATTTTCAACATTCGTGGCGAGGAAAGGAATATATAGATCGTCAATAGAATAAAAAGTATTCTATTGATCATAACGCTGTCAAAAGATAGCAGATATAGGGTCCGTTGATATTTTCAACCATTCTGCCGGCAGCGTTATAATAATAATACCAGTTGAAGGTTTTATTTATGAAATCAAGTAGAGAATACCACTAAAGCCAGTATAAAGCTCTTTGCTAAAGCCACTTAATTTTTACGAGACACCTTTTTTCCTGAGAGAAAAAAGAAATTAAAAGTACGGTAAGAAGAGATGGTCGAGTTGTTGTTGTTCATGTTAAAGCAAATTGTTTAGCCTCAATCCATATCAGGAAGGTGTTCCTTCACCATAACAATAGCCATTAGATCCATTAGCTTTTAAAAATAATAGCATACTTTTACGCGAGTGACATTTTAGTGTGATGAGAAAGAAAGAGACGCAGAAAAGGAGCATTATCATTTAATGTGTTCTGATAAAACTGACTGCAAATAGAGAGACAAGTCATTAATATTCGGCTGCGCACAGGATTCAAGTAGTAAAAGTATCTGTCGAGATTTTTAATGTCATGTCAAACAAGATGCTCAACAATGTGTATATACGGCCCTTGATACAAGAACACTTGATTCATAGATTGATCCAGTCATAATATACCCATGCATCTTGCTGGCTGCTGGAAAAGCAAGCCTAAGAAAGACGTCACAGTATAATACCTTGTTGTTCAAGCTACATATATGTACACTGTCATCGTCACTACCACCGACGGCTTCATCATCATTTTTTCATGAGAAAACCATCCACACATAAGAAATTGCCCGGAGAGGAAACAGTAAAATTAAGATTTTCTAATATGATATCCCACACGACACAAGTAAATAATACGGAAAGTTTGTAGTAGAGAACAAAAATAAATAAAAGGGGAAGAGAAGACTTCCTGCCTTGTTGCTAAGCTTTACAAGTTAGTGCTGTTGTTTCGTGGTAGTCAACATGATGATGCACACGTCAGTAGCATTTATTTCATTTACTACATGAAAACAAGACGAAATATATGCTAGGATGATGCAGAGAAAACACAGAAACTGAAGGAAAAATGGAAAAGGTAGTTACAAGTGTTATGGAGAAGTTAATATCATCGTTCCTCAGCTTGTGACCAAAGTTATCACTTGCCCTCCTTCCTTCTCTCGTATACTTATAATAGTACAGTGAAGCAACATACCTTTCATTTCTCCATTATACTATTATTACAGTAATGCGTTGTTGCTGACTTCTTCAAATTAATGTCTGCCCATTAAGGACTCGCCCTTTTTCTGTGTTGGCTACTGGAACACAGCGCAAGCGGTTGCTGCTGTGGTTTCTGCGTATAATCTTAGATTTAGTTCTCCCATTCCGACTCTACGGTTTGTTGTTTGTGGTGGCTTGTCACAGTAATACAGATAATATCCCTTCTCTCCCGTCTTCTTTCACTCGAGAGGTAATATACATATATCCACATCTTTCTATAGCGCAGGTTGCAGAAATTGTTGCCTCCATGCTCATCCTTTGATGAGGAGTTGCTTGAGAGCAAGTATCGGATAATAGCAGTAATCCGGTAAACATTGCCAATACTGACAGTACTCGCTTTTTGTATCTCTACATTTATTACGTAGCTGAATCTATGATTTAGCGTAGTTATGCTTTTAGTTTGTTTGTCCGTCTGTCTGTCCGTCTGTCCGTGCACGCTATAACTTGAATACCCTTTGACCGATTCGCACCAAATTTGGTATACAGGTACCTTAGGTAGTTAGGACTTCTGTTCAAGACTTTGAGACCCGGAGGTCAAACCCAGAGGGAGGGACGCCGCGAGGCGCCGGGAGATACTTTACATGCTTTACTTATGGGTAAAAAATTTTATTCCATAGAACGATAGAGCATGAAAAGTTGATCAACTTTGTTTCACGGAATTGGGGTCTACTCGGTCACCTGTGGACGTCTGAGACTGGAGAAGGGATGGGTGCGCACCGGGTAAATTTTTTTATTGCATAGATCGATAGAGCATGAAAAGTTGATCAACTTTGCTTGAGAGACATGGGGTCAACAAGGTTCCGTATAGACGTGAGAGCGGGTGGTGGTGAAGTGGTGGGTGTCAAAAATTTGTATTCCATAGATCGGTAGAGGGTAAAAAGTTGATCAACATTTCTTCAGTGAAATCGATTCAACTGTTATCTTTGGTCGCTCACGGGCGCCGCGAGGCGCCTATTGAATACACATTCAGCTACGTATTTTCCATCATGGTTAACATGACTTGTTTAATTTATTATAGGCGAAAATTATAGAACATAGCTGAGCAAAAAATAAACGTCATAAATTTTCTGTAACCCATACTAAATCCTCCAGACATACCTACATATTAATTAATAGCCTTTATTGCTGTCATTTCATTGAGTTGCGTGAAGCGATAACAAGTTTCAACGAAATTACTTACCAAATGGCAATCTTGAATATTTTTTCAGGCTTATGTATCCCAGAAACTAGAAAATCACTGAAAACTTTCTAAATAATTCTGCAAATTACAAAATTGCAAAACTGGTCGCGAAAATTAGGTACATACATATGAAATTAAATTTATTTTCATGGTGCTATAATAAAATATTATTTATAGTTTAGTTTCGTACACCTGCGGTTTCAATACAATTAATTGTTTCGTTATAATTAGCATGGTGCTAACTCAGCAATTTTTACTTGATGCTAGGGACCGACCACGTAGGATAAAATTACTAGCCGACTCATATGGATAATCACGCATAAATTTGAATCATAATGTCTTGGACATACTTTATCTTAGAAGACATTACACAAGGTAGCCAATGGTGTTTCAACTGTTGCCGCACAAGTTTGGCATACCTTACTAATATATAATATTATATTTTTGTTTTAAATTTGTTATCTCAGTTTACTATTAAAATGATAACTGTTGTAAAGCTGTAAGTAAAAGCACGATCAACCATTTTTAAATACTCTCAGTGACTAAATCAAGATTTAAAAAAATGAAAAATTCTAGTTTCATGTTGGACCAATATCGAAAGACAATATAATTTGTTGCTCACTCCTACCCGAACAATTGATCAAGTGAAAAAATGTATACCTCATACGTGTACTTTTTTATTTTTGTCTACGTAAACGATTGATAGTTGCATGTTGCACCAAACGACTCCATATTTTACTAAAAATGTGAGTAGTATTTTCCTGCTGGGCCCTGTCAAGCATTTCGAAGAAGTATCCGGGTATCCGGGTAAACCAATAAACTTGTTTGTTTATCTTCCTTCTTTCAATAGTCCGCAAGGACGACAAAGGTTAACCCTTTGTTAACTTGTACTTTCAGTCTTCATTGGAAGGAAATCAGTGGACAGTTTCCTTTTATTCTGCCGTTTAATCCAGGT
>JAHZMV010006040.1:0-14341 GCA_027743765.1 Coecobrya sp. COE2
TCCTCTTGTTCCTCCTCTTCCTCTTGTTGATGGTGCATAATTTACGGTATTCTGCTTGGTTGAGCTGCGTAAAGTTCTGACTAAAAAAGGCGGGTTGGAATGTGGAACACTGTGGCGTCCACGTTTCTTCGGAGGACTTTGCGAATCTGATATTTTTCCGTTATCATTGTCACTATCACCATTTTCATCTTCCGCTGGTTGATTTTTATAATGTATTGCTCCTTTTCTTGCATACATTTCAATACCAGTTTCTGTTGTAATTGTGCGGGCTTTCCAGTCAACACTATGATTGATTTTTTGCTGCAAAAGTTCGTATCGTTTCGCTCTGATTGCACCATGGTCCATTCTAAGACGGTACGGAAGATCTTCATTTAAAAACATTCCCTTAGGCAAATTGTTGCGATGTTCGTACACAAAGTTTCGGTCGGAATGAGATAAGAACCGAATTCGAACTGCCCGATTTGAACCCGGATTGAAATGGGTCGTTGCACGGTACACTGTATCGATTTTGATATTACTCTTTGTAATACTGTTAATGACTTGATTGACAGATCTAATAAGTTCAGTGGGAGTTTCATTAGGTTTGTCATTTAGACCAACAAGAACAAGATTTTGGAAGAAGGCTTGCTTATATAGTATCTCATTCTCTGTCTCAAGGAATTCAACATCCTTTCGTAGCTCTGAAATTTCATTTTCTAGGTAAACGAACGACTGTTTTGTTGCACTAATACCAGAGTCAATTTTTTCGTTAGTCTCTCTTTGCCCAATAACCAATTCATCAATTTTATCGGTTACGTTCTGATTTCCAGTTTTTATGGCACTGATATCAACTATTAGCCTAGTTAGTAGTTCATGTGTCGTCAGTTGCGGTGGACAGCCTCCAGATGTTGAAACTTGACCGGAAATTTGAAATGCAGGTATTCTACTTGCATTTGTTAGCACTGCTTCACTTGGTGGTATAATGTCTTGGCTTCCAATATCCATATTGTTCTCCATATCAAATAACTTGGTCAACTTAAAATCAGGATAGGATTGTCTGAACTGAACCAAAGGTTTAGTTGTGTCGGACCACACCTTGGTTTAAAAGTCTAATTATTTATGACTTAACTTTCTTCTGAACTGAACCGAACATATGGTTGGGTCGGACTAAACCTTGGTTTAAGAATCTAGTTATTTATGACTTAACTTTCGTCTGCACTGAACCGAACATATGGTTGGGTCGGACTAAACCTTGGTTTAAGAATCTAATTATTTATGACTTAACTTTCTTCTGAACTGAACCGAACATATGGTTGGGTCGGACTAAACCTTGGTTTAAGAGTCTAATTATTTATGACTTAACTTTTTTCTGAACTAAACCGAACATACGGTTGGGTCGGACTAAACCTCGGTTTAAAAAATCAAATTATTTATCACTTAACTCTTTTCTGAACTGAACCGAACATACGGTTGGGTCGGACTAAACCTCGGTTTAAAACATCAAATTATTTATCACTTAACTTTTTTCTGAACTGAACCCAACCTTAGGTTGTGTCGGACTAAACCGTGTTTTAAAAAGAAAAAAGAAAAACTAACATTTTACGACTTAACTTTCCTTAAGTTACGTTAACAAAAAACCGAACTGAACTCGACTCTTTCAAATTGGAACTTTTCACAGGAAAAAAAAGAGTCAAAGTGACGAACGTCTGCTCTCCTTGAATGCTGCGAGAGGAATGAGGCAAGGCTTGTCGAGAAAATTTCATGTGCATTTGCGAATTTCCTTCCTTATTGTACATAGGTGTAGGTTCATTTGGAGTTCAGCTAAGTTTAAAGATGGGCAAGTTGCCTCATTTCTTCGCAGTTCGCGTGCTATTGGACTACTAATTAAAATGCAAGCGAGAAATTTGTTCATGTTAATGTATTTACCTTTTCAGAAAACCCCAAGTTTTAAATAGTACCACTGATAATTTAATTTTCTTTGCTGTAAAATGAAAAATGGAAAATAATCATTGCTCCTTTCGTTTACCTGGAAAAGAAAATGGCTTCCATAGACGTCATACTAGTCACTTGTAGAGAGATGATAAGACAGAGCTTATACATACTTTATGCAAGTCCTAAATAAGGTTAAGTAAATGGACAATGTCTTCATTTCTGTATTTTGTATATCCAATCGCAACCTTTCATTTACATTGGCTTCACCTGAGGCTGATTTTGCCCTTGCGATTTCTCTAGACGTCTGTCAAAACAACATGGTCAAATAGCATGTCATGAAAACGAATGATTGGATTGAAGTATTTGGGCGAAGGTCGTTCACTGCTAATATATGGGAAAATGAATTAAAATTTAGTTGCATTACAAGTGATAAACATTTACCTAATCAACCCTGCACGACATAATTATTATATTCGATATCACAAGTCTTTCTTATCTGACTATAATGCTTTATCACCTTTACTTTTACAAGAAAGCTTAAAAAATTCTGTCTCGTTCCCAAATAAAATGCAAAGAACAGCTTCTATTCACTGTGGATTTTTTTACTTTTCGTTAGATATACAAGTTGTTCTTACTGAATTTATGTGCCTGTCAATGCGGCCATTCCTCAAACTCTCTGGTTTGCTTTCGCTTTCCATTTTTTCAAGTTGGCATACAGGTTTCATATTTATTCGTATTCGGTGTCAGCCAGGGAACTATTATTTTCAAAGTCAGCATAGAATATAATATCGTTTATTATTCCAAATACTTTCACTGTCACACAGTTGGAAGTAAAAGTTGTAGCTGAAAGAAAGTACTGAAAGAGTGCCAATAGTCTATCTAAACTTCTGACAAGAAATCCAAAGGAATCTGTTAACTTCGTTCTTCCTCAAAAAATTATAATATCAATTATTATATCCTATTATCATATTAAATAATTCAAAAATGGAGGATAATGCTGACATTTTTTGCATATTTACTGCCTGGTTTGGTTTTGTAAACATTATGTGGCTGGCATACAACGTGGCGTCTACCATTAATGTATTTAGACAGCAATTTTCTGTAAAAAATAATGTTTTTCCGCTTTTTCACAGCTGCAGGTGGCATCCGTATACACTTATCCATCAAATTTCCTTTCTCCTGTTTGTTCCACAAACATGCATTTACACACATCCTGTCTGTCAGTTTTGTGCATAGTTTTTATTTCTTCATAAACATTTTTATGCTTCAGCACACTGCCGTATTTTTATGGAACAACTATTGACGTCTGAAGCCGTTATTTGCAAACGATAGACGGGAAAATATTTCACTGTAATGTCATTACGTTTTTAGCTTTCGTAACATAATTAAATTGATGTCTAATGCTTTGAATCCTATACCTATAAAGTTACGAATGAGTGAATACCTGTTATACTATTACCATAATGTTGAATGTAGCTTTCTGCTTTTACACGGTAGTCTGAGTGGAGGAAGAGGAAAAGTTAAATAATATCCAGTTGTAGACAGAACGTAACACATGGAGAAAGGTTTCAGACTGTAAAACACTGTATAAATTGACATGATTGATGGGGATTTGTTGTCCAACAATTATTTTGATGTCAGCTTGACAAAAGCCAATACACCTGTTTCTGCTATTTATTTAGTTTGCACCAATTATTGTTAAAGGTCACACATATAGATACCTACAACTTTCACACTACAGATGATGGAATTACTTATATGTATAGAAGAATTGAGCTATGCTATATATGGAGGTGATTTACTAGAATTAAAAAATAAAAATAGTTCAGATGAAAACAATATGACCGATATTTGTATATATAAATAGGTGATAGATGCATATTATATTTGCATAAATATTTACATACGACTACCTAATTCTTATAGGATTTTAGACAATTCTTCAGATCGCACCACTGACTACTTTCTAATATTCAATTAAAGAGTTGAATCCTCGTCAATTAACCGCTATCTCAATTTAAAAAGTCCACTCGTTCTGTTAAATTTGTTTAATTATGAAATCTATTGTACCTCGAACTTTGTTTCTTGAACTAACCGGTTTACGTCACAGTTTGATTGGAAGAATATAAATAATATATACTGGTAATTCTTGTGTAAATAAGTAAAGTCTACGCCATTGAACATCCGGAATCATGATGATTGAATGCTTGAGTTCCATGTATGTATGTAGTAACTGTTGGCGGTGTCATTGTTGGATTACTTAATGATTAATCGTTATATTTGTTTTATAACTACTTTCGTTTACAACACGCCATGTAATAAAGAAAACTTTAGTTATGCATACAACATAAGGCAATATAGTATAAAGTAGAAACACATGAAACATAGCCAATATCTGATTCAACATATTTCATTTGATAGGGAATTATTTCCGAAAGAAATAATGTGTCAAGAAAGAGTTATCAAATTTACCTTCAAATAAGGTTTCTGAAAGAAATATGATGAACATCATGCAAGCATACATAAAATGTATTTGGAAAATCACATTTGTTGAAAAAACCACCAGCCATTAACTTTCTCCTTCCAAATAGCTAACGAATTTGACTTATGTATTCATCACCATAATTTAGTCTTTGATATGATAACCGAAAAATGCTTCTTTTATCGCATTTCAAGGGTGTATTAGGATTATGATAATGGTTTGTTTTCCAGCGATACTGATTATATATTATACTATATAAGAAACTGAATCTAATTAATTGTTATTCAAGTTATTAATGTGCTGTATCTTGTTTTCCTTTGATGTCCTTGAACCGAAACGCCCACAGAAATGTTCTGATCATCGCGTCTCCGACAAGAAGACCTACACCACATTCGCCAGAACGTTACCTCCGTCCAGTAAAGTTTCCAAATCGGTTGTTGCTCTACTCAAGGCTTTCCATTGGAACAAGGTGGTCCTCGTTGTTTGCCCTTCAAAGGATGACCGTTATAATGAAATTGTAACTAACGCTTTCACGGTGAGTTTAATACAAAGTATCCATTAGCACATGTCATTATTCATAAACATATAAACATAATTTACCATTGAGCAATTGTTAAATAATACGCATTAAGATATGAAAGCTGATACATATATGTAAATTATGCTCAAACAACTTGTCTCTCCGTATTGAGAATTAGTGATATCAACCGGAAAATTGAAAGATACCAGGAATAAACAAATTTAGCTATTCTTGTTGGGCATTGCCCTTTCCTTCTATCATTTTTCATTATAAACATAAAAGGTGGCAATTGGAGAAAGCGCTCCGATATGCGAACTAATGAATATTTGTGATGATGGCCAGTTCTCAGTAGGTTGCGTTTTGTCATTTCTGCTAGATTTAGCGGCTGTAGTCGTGTGCCTATCTACGTGGAATTTTCATGTTGTTTGTTTGATAAGCACGTTTACAGATACAGCATTAGGATAATAATTGGACTAATACTACGAGTAATTGCGTGTAAACAGGACAACTTGTCATTGCTTCGTCCTACGTACATTCCTAAAGCCACAATTAAGATGAGTGATACTGAGGGGCAATCAACAACAAGTGGCAATGATACGACCTTTTGTCGTAATTCGTAATACATATTTTGCTTTACTGACAATTGAAAAGGTTCCTACGCCTTGCCTTCTTGTATATAACAGATTCAATATGCACTTTTCCTAGAAAATGCTTCCGGTTAACCAAAGTGAGCAGTATTTGAAGTCTATTTTCGTAAATAATAAACCATAAATACAGTATTAGTTGAACAATATTATGCCCCAGCTGTCAGAATGTTAAGATGTTGATATCTCATTAAATTTGAAGTGCATGAAATGTTTTTCGTAACCGAAATTTAATGGCTAAAGTAGGACTATCTATATATAATATTCTTTTCTATTTTCAGAATTTGGCAAAGAAGCATAAAATCGATATAACTGCAACATACTCAATTGCGGACTATATACCAGAAAACTTTACAGAAATGGAAGATATAGTGAAAAAATCGCTTCCAAATACACGAGGTAAACAAATGATCTTTGAAGGATTGTAGTGTTAATTTGTTTTTATTTACAAAGCATTCATTACTAAAAACATCGACAAAGGTAGCTCAACGGTATGAAAATAATAAATAACTGAAATTTGATCACGTTATTTATCTATATTTCTAAAAGTAGAATAATTGTAAAAGTAGTATATTAAATGAATAGCAGTACATTAAAACATTTATTGCACTTTGTTATGTGACATAAAACATTCATGTTGGTTTATGATATCTTCTTCATCATTTGAAGTCAAGTGTAAGTACAGAAGGAGATCATTGAGAAAAACGGTATGCGTCTAGAGAAACAGGATTAATATAGGTTGTCTTCAGCTATTGGCAGAAGTGATGTAAATATTGAATGCAACTTTTCTCTTACCACTTTGAACTTTGAGTTTCAATATGTCAGTGCCAGTCAATTTAGCATAACGCACGACAACATATTGAAAAGTCTTGATAGCATGCTCTCGCCCTAAAACAGCGACAATGTTCAGAAATCAGGTCAAATCTAGTTTAATCCATTGGATTTTAAGTTTATAGCGTTATAAGAGTTTCAAAGAGAAGCTCAAGTAGATATTACCTATAGGCATTGGCATATCATGAATTAGTTGTATATACGCACTTACCAGAGAGATGTACAAAAATGTTTCAGTTTCAAACAGCATGCACATTTGTCTTGTTGGACTCAATTTTATGAGTGTGCTCTAAGTGCCAACATTATTGCCCACGGAAAGTGAAAACTAATCCAAACTTCTTTGTAGAAAATAAAACTAGACAAAAGTTAGCTTTTCGGATTACAAAATTTATTTGACTGTAACCCAAGTTCGCAGAAACTATAGCTAATAGAGTAATACTCTATACGGTCTCTTATTGTTTGAGAACATGAGATCGTCAACAAAACATGATAGCATCAATGAGGTTGAAGATTAAACGATGGTGGAAAGGAATGGGATCAACATTTTTTTAGTTGTCCATGGACTTAAGAAGATACAATCGGTTCTCTTCTTCCAATCACTTCACCATCACCATATGTATTCATCAATCACCTCTTTTCATGGTGGTAATAAAGATATGTTTAGTGTCTATGAATTGCAACCTAACAAGCTGGGTTAAATACATTTCGCATCTTTTCTTTCCAATTTCGAAAATTGAAGCAGCAAAGTGCATTACGCACGCAGGAAACTTTTCATATTAACAAAAGGTTTTACAAGCGTCCTAAGCATAAGGATATTATGTATTCTTATGTAATAGGAAATATGGTTAGTTGACTGAGGCATTTTAGAATACGTATTCAGCTAAACTACTCCAAACTTCCGGTAATCTTTTACTCATCTTGTTTTGGTACACAGCAAAAAGGAAAGGATGAAAGGCACACATACGTGTATCACTTTGTACAATGTTTACCCTGTTGCAAAACCATGTCGTGGAAGAAAGCAATATTGAATACCTAACAACCTGATATATTTAGGCCAGACTGGCACATGATGCCGCTAGAAACGTTATACATTACGGAATGTACAGTGTTGACAAAATGCTTGATTCATTCATTGTCATACTGTCAATTTAAAAAATAAAATAAAAATAAACTGAAAAGTAGGGAAATGGGTTACATACGCGAACGGCAACCGAAATCGTCATGTCATGCTTCTTTTTTTAAGTAAAGAAGGTCGACCATATTGAACCTCACATCTCACCTTTTTATTTTTGTGATGCTGTAAACAATTTCATTCTGTTTAAAAACTACATTTTTACCAGACGGTTATTCAACCAGTAGAAGTAGTAATTATTAAAGCATTTCTGACAAAATGAATGAAATTCACGTATGAATGTTACAAAAGGTTTACTTCTTCCGTTACTCAATATTAGATTGCTAGACATTTAAAAACTAGTTACCTGTGGGTTTGGACTAAAACAATATTCTCTGTATAGTATTATAACTTGCTTCTCTTTCTAATCAATTTCAAGTATACGTTTTCATCGGTGAGCACGTAGCATTTGTTCATCTCCTCCGAGCTTTAACAGTCAACGGAGCCTTTGACAAGGGGGAGTACATCGTAATATCAATTGATGATAAACTTAATGTATCCGGGAAATTCTTTGATGTCGGTAAGTTCAACAGAAAAGATTATGGGAAATGCCGCCTATGTCTCAATTACCACAAAAAATCAACTCTTTAACTGCGTATTAATTGAACGGATTTGTCAATTTGAATGTGGAGTTTGTATTCACTTTGCCAGTTGTAATATTAAAAGGCATTCCAAAAACCTTGGATGCAGAATTCATTCATTTCGATGCGTGTGCCAAAAGAAAGTCTCAATGTCTTTGTTGCTCCATTTGCAGAATTTATTTGTTTTTAATGAGCAATTAGCCACAGATGTCAACGACTGCCAAGAACTGTGGAATCATAATGACTTTTCTCTGTATCTAGTTGAAGTATTTTACTATCTTTTGCAACCTTTGTATTATAAAGAAAATGCCGTCAGGAATGATGATAGACATTTGTTGATGTATAATTTAGATTCATTCCGTTCTTAAAATTTCAAAGCAAACCTTTTTTGTGTTAAAAGTTTGCCATCATTTTTAGATAAGCATGCTCTAATAACAGATTTTTAAAGATAAAACCAGAAAAGCCATAATTCTAAATAGTAATTTTTGACAAAAAATTAATGTTCTCATTGCCCCAATAAAATAAGTACTAAGAGAGTAAACGCTTTATGTTAGCTCTAGACATTACCGACGACATCGAGTGAAGTAGACTATCGTGTTATCATTTTCTCATCTTTGTTGGCAGACTACTTGGATCCATTTATTACAAACAAGACGGGAGATATGATTAAAGCGTATCGATCTGTGCTGAAACTCATTCCATCCCATCCTCAAACTGGATACCTTGGGTAATTCTTTGAATTCAAAGCTATTATTTAAACATAGGCCATTTCATATTAAGAAATCATTTCTGAGTAAAAAGTTATTAATTTTATATAATTTCCTGTGCCTGAGAGATAAAAGAAGACACCTCCAGTGATAATTAAAATTTTCGACCCTTTCAAAGCAAGTGATTAATGTTAGTATGTCAAGTTTCATGTAAAAACAACGTTTTACATGAAAATGCTGTTATATGCATTTTCTTGAACAAAAATTCATGCATGATATTAGATGATTGATGATGTAACTGTGAATTGTAATTTAACTTGCCGTCAAGCGTCATAATATTATCTTGTTCGTACTAGAAAGGAAAAAGCCGCCAATGTTAATGCGGAAATTAAAACTAAAAATTAAATTTTTACTTTCAGCAAGGACGTGCAGCAACTCATCTTAAACTATTCCACTCGTAATCCCTTCTGCGTTCCATTCCTGCCTATTATATACGAAACCGCACAGGTAGTACATTTTGTAAAATTTTGTAAAATAAAACGTTATGGTGTACTTCAACTAATTAGTCAGAAAATTATCCAGAATATACAGCCAGAAACACCATTAATTATCTAATTACTATGATATGGGTATAATTTTATAGAACAAAATCTGGATCCACGAAATGGAACTGCCATGTTTGAGAGAATCCGGAACAGGTCCTACCACTCCATTCAAGGCTTTGATGTAAGTCAGAGGTTTTTCTATAAATGTAACACTACCTTATCATGCAAACTCTATATAAATCTATGGAAGTGATCTTGAATTTGGCAATGGATTCACTGACTTTAAATAACGTACACTTAAGCCTTCCTTAACATTTTGCAACAACTCCTGAAATAGCTGCATTTTATTTTATTCTAGTAGTTCATTCGTAACGAGTCTTGCTGAAGATATACATTAGTTTCTTTTAATTTAAAACTGGTTCTTTCAAACCATGAAACGATTGTAATGCCTTTTGTTTGCCATCTAATTGTGTATGGAGTCCATACTATGGACTCATATTATATCCAATAAAACAGGCTAACCGAACACGTCTGCTGTGATACAAATGGACCAACTTCATGCAAATTCCTTTTTAAGTGATTGACCCCTAAGCATTCTCACTTTACAGCAAACATAGTAAATGTCAGAGTTCAAGTTTTAGTCTAATATAATATTATTGTTTCATTATCAATTCGATATTCAGCTCACTTGACTGACTTGAGTCACTGAATAGGCAAGTTACGGGTGTGGATTGGAATGATGTGTTGAACAGAACTGAATGAAAATTGACAAAAATGCAAACTTCCAATCCTTCGAAATGCCATTCATCTTGTCTGAGAGAAATGCTTCTTCTAGTCGTAAAGTTGAAAGTATATTTAGCTAATATAATATTAATCCGGGAGTTGCCTCTAAATGAGATGAAATTTTGTTCACACGTACCAATAACACTGATTGACAATGACAGGATAGGAAATAATTTCATTAGCCCTATCTCGTTTCTTCCTTGGAATGAAAAGTTCTGTATTTCCTCCATTTATCAAAAAACAGCAATTATTTCGGTCCATAGTACGTTGATCGGCTGAAATTCTACAAGACGAAGTAAGTGTAGAATGCAGATTTATTATTGGAGATTTTAAAGCGAATATGATTCAAGGGTGAATGTGAATATAGCCGAAAAAGGCAACTAGACAAGAGCGGAATATGTAATCAAGCTAACCTTGACATTGGCTTTATTCCGTGAACCGGTTAGTTTTTAGGATGACATCACTTGCAGGAAAAATAACAGTAAAAATGAGCCGACAGAGGAAGGAACGAAGAGGAAATTGTAGAATAGGATTTAATACAATACATCTAGTTCTTGCAATATATTCATAAACGAAAGAAAGCTATATATTGTTTGTTGCAAAAAATGACTTTTGTTTGATCTTGTACTAGCTCTTGTATGTTCTTATATTTAACTCCCTTTTTCTTGTTAACAAGATTCTCTTACACAAGAAATAAATGAAAAATGCTTCCTCCTGACTGTTAACCGAAAGACAGGACAAGGAAAAAGATTCGCTCAAGTACTCAAGTAAAACGGAAACTGGAATACAGTGTTTTGACATTGAAATGTTTTTTGTATAATTTATGGATGTGTTCATGTATATACTATATATAATTTGAAGGACATACATATATAAAATATGTAAAATTCCCACAGTAAGGTCAAAATTAAATACAGTAGTAAAAATTGGAAAAGGAGACTTCATTATAAACAGCTCATACTCATAGAACAAGTTTTAGAATTGCATAGTTGACTTTTGTAATGCCTTTTTCTGGAGAAAATGAAATACGAACGTATTCAAAGAAGTAAATTTTGATGAAATGAAGCTGGATGTATATGATTTGCGGTAGAGTAAAAGACTTGGAACAAAAAAACTGGAACAAAAAGTTGACAACTTTTCTAACGACTAAATGAAGCATTGCCTTCCTTACTAAAAGACGGATTAATATAGGTATTTTTCATATTATTACTGAAAATCAGGCAGATCGAAAGTAAGTTGTTGATGTTTATACTAATTTCCTATTCTAAAAAGCATTTTCCTCTTCTCTGTCTAGTCTTGCTGCTCACTTTGTAATTTAAAAAAAACTAATGGAAAGCTGTCGAATAAAAATTTAATAAACAACAATATTCATAAATATATAAAGAATACATGTCCTTAGAAGCCTATCATTTTCCTTTGCGTCTGGAAATTTGAAAAAGCTCAACCTCACCATCAACATTGATTATACTGTCTGAAAAAAAGCACGTGTAATTACGTGGAAATAACAAACTATGTAATGCCCTCTTTTGAGATAGAAAATACGGAATGCTGTCAGCTAATGCAATAATCTTTTGGATACATTAATCACTTACAGTTAGTAAATTAAATAAGAGCCTTGTGCCCTTGAATTAGTATCAGCAGCACGGGCGCTAATACATATACGTACATTATGAACTTGAATTTTGCCGTAAATTGTTTGGAAAATTTATGTAACCTTACTACTGCTACTATGAAACTCAATCTTCAAACTTCATTTTATCACTTTCTCGGAACTGTTACGAAAAATGCCCATGGCTCATTAAGCACATTGCGTCAGTATTCAGTCAACTGTTTCCACTTCAATAAATGCGTACGCTAATTCATATGTGAAATGAGATGATAATTTTTGAATTATGAAGTGAAAGTGACCTTGCTTTCTTTTGTTGCTACATATGAACAAGTGTAGTTAGTTAATCTTACGATATGTCATCACAACATGTACACAAATTATTTTACATAATCTGTTTTTCTTCTCATAGGTGTTCATGGACGAGAATGGCGATGCTGAAGGTAACTTTACCGTAGTTTCACTTCTCCCCGTTCAAGACGACTACGACGCAGAAAACAGCAGTGCCAGTGGGAGTGCCAGCTCGTTTGCTCCAGCTTACACGGCTGGAGAAAGCAACTACGACAGTCATGAATCATATGAAGAAACTTATGACTATTGGGACGCTCATTCCAACACAACTGTCAGACTCAGCATGCAACCTGTTGGTTACTTTACTCAAGTCTCTTCGCCTTCTCAGGACTCTCCATCTTCGTCATCTTCTGCCTCATCAACTTCCAGTTTATCAAGTGGTTCTTCCGATGGCACAACAACCACTCACCATAAAAATGACAACACAAACAACAATGATGGCGAAAAAATGGACGCACCTGCAGATGACATTTTTGTAAGTTGTAATTACCACAAAATGGATATCTACAAAGTAAAAGTTGATGTGTAAATACAAGTTCACATTTCGCCACACAAATTATCTCGAATTCCTGGCATGTACCTAAATCCATTCTTGGTCGGTCCTGAACAGCATGTCGGTTGAATAGAGTGTATGAAAGGCCTCATCGTATTTCATATCAAGTAGAGAACTGTTGTGCCAACTTTGGTCAATGAGTTCCTTGCTTATTATTACTAGGCAAATATATTATTAAAGCCATGTCCTAACTGGTTGTATGTAACTCAGACTGAAAGGAGGGATTCAATTGACGCCAACGACAAAATTTGGGTCACCAACATGGTTACACTACATCAGAACTTTGCGTACCTTCATTTATCATGATCCTCCCAGGTTTTAATGACATCTCGCCTCATAGTCATAAAGTAGAAACTGATCTGAGCCAGCAACCCGCTGTAATATAATGCACTTTTTATTATTATTCCAATCTTCCCTTCTGGCTTTATTTGTTGACTATGATTTTTGGCTAAAGGGTGACCTTACATCCAATGTGATAATTTTTTATTCATGAAATCAAACCACCAAGGTACTCATGTAAGATAACTCCTACCTTTATACCAAAAGTTATTCTTTTTGCTTAAAGGTGGAAAGGAAAATTACTTTGTACAAATAGAAGCAAGGATCATGAACACGTGTGTGCAAACTGCTAACTAATGCTACTGACTACTAAGACAATTAATTTTGTGACGATTTTCCACTTTCACATTGCATTGCATGTTACTTACTGTGTGACATACGACTCTAGGAGAAGAAATAATGATGATAGAAGCCAGATAGCCACGTAATTTTCGAGGCGACACATTGACTGCCAAAAAATGGAATGATTTTACGTAGGCACATGTCTTTCAGTTGAGTATATTAAATCGCATTGAGTTTCATATTTATAATTTAACAATGTTCTCTGCTATTTTTATATACTTCCAAAGCAGTCTTTCCGTTACTTCAGTGAGTCCAGACCAATACAATGGGTGGGGGGAAAGCCGCCAAAGTCGGAACCAAGATGTGGCTTTCATGGTGAGCATTGTGTGTACAAACCAGACTGGAGAACCATATCCATTTGCTCTATTGCTGCCGCTGTTCTTGCCGTGATACTCGTAATGGCTGCCAGGTATATTTTTGGTTATATGTATATAATTGCATTATCTTCTTTTCCATGTATAGGACAAATGTAGTAGGGCGCCTGATAAAGTGAATCTGGAGAAAAAGTTTAGAAAAAAATAACTATGCGTGCTTGGTTCGTTGTGTTTCTGCCCAGCCAGTTTTGTGGATGCATTATCCATCCACGTGACAAACTTAAATTCAAAATAAGAGTTTTGACTTGATTCACTCATGGTTCATTGATCATGTAGGTCGTTTACTGCACTTTCTCTTCTATTCTTGGGGAAACATTAAAATTTATGTATGCATACAAATAAGTTTGCCATTACTTATGCATAGAACTTTGAAGCGAAAGTGAAAGCAAAATCCTGGATTTTTTCATTTTATCGCTGGTCCTATTTAAGAAACCGAAAGGGACTAAAAGTTTTCCGTACATTTTCGTGAGTCTTTTATTACCACCACTGGGAGAAATGTGCGTTACACCCATCCAAGAAGATTCAAAATCCAGGACTTACTGCGACGATGACAATAATCGTTTCATAGTACATATAAATTTTCTTTTTGCTGTCATTTTTA
>JAHZMV010006041.1:0-10534 GCA_027743765.1 Coecobrya sp. COE2
GCCTTGGTATTCCATCATCGGTAATAGTTTCCGGCTTCAAACTTGGTGGACCTGCAAATCACACTACACCGTAAGTATATTGTCAATTTCAGCAATCTAGAAAAAAATATAGTTTTATTTATTTTTACTGTATTTAATATCTTCCAATAGAACATCAATCGGTCCTATCGCAACAACCCTGGCTACATCCAACATTCTGGTTATTACTTTTTATACTGGGCCTACAAGCGGTTCTAGTAACAATCTTGGGTTTTCACTGACTTATTCCTCGTCCACTTCTGGCGACAATAAACCAGTCAGCTCAACCTCAGAGTATGTCATTGCAGCTACGGGTTTCGGTCACGTTAAATATCCTTCAGGCACAAGCGCATACAATAACAATGAGCTGTCAACTGTTGTGGCAACTCCTATCATTGGTTTGAATGGCAAGTTTAAGAACTCAAAATTAATCTACATAAAGGATAGTCTGGAGGGAACAGGGTGCTACGACAAACTTCATGTTTATGTATTCGATACTAAGATTAGTGGGGGTAATAAATGGAAATCTCTTCAAAGGTAAGCTTTGCTCTATTAAAAAAAATATTATTGACAGTTTATAACAAAACAAATAAATGAATGTTCATAATTGGCTTTTCCAGGATTTGTGGACAGGTTGATTCCCAATTGATTGCCAACCGGGATTTGATTATGGTTATATTTGAGAGTGATAATAGCCAGACTTATAAAGGATTTCATTTATATTCGTTGGTTGAAACTTGATTGTAGTATTTATAAAAAACACATTGTTTATAATTCACTTAATTGCGAATAAAATTCCTCAAATTATAAATGTTCATCATGAACTTACTTTGATAAAATTTGTTTTCGGTGAGAATCTGTAGCTTAAATCCACACTATTAATTTATATACTTTTATCTTATGTGTAACCATTCATCATCAGTGTCCATTGCAAGCATTTCATCCAGCATTTCATGGAAAATAATAAAAGCATATAGATACAAAAGATTTCTATATAACAAATTTTCTATCGCTAAAGAATTCTAGTGCACTGCGTTAACAAGTTAGGAAATGATAACTTTAGATTGTCATCATGTCATCACCTTTGTTCAACAAAAGTCACTTTCTTTTGAAATGTCAATTGTGAAACACATGCAAGATTAGATTGATATATCCCAATCAGCTCATGTGCTAATGTAATGTTTAGATTATCACATAAATCGTAATATTTGACACTATTGAGGAAAAATACTTAGTCAAATTTAAATACATGTACCTATCCGTTACAGTCAATTAAGCATTTACTTTGCTGTACAGCAGGCTAAAAGAAAAAAAATGAGAAAAAACCATACGATTAGGTTTCTGCTTAATGTTTATAATGCATTAATGCAAGACAATACATTATTCGAATGGAAATTGAAATATTTTAATTCTGCAATTTTTTTAAAGGAAGTTATAATTCCTGGCGCAATCAGAATCCGTAATTTGGTGTATTCAAATATAAATGAATGCGGTAAAATCAATAATATTATAAATGATCCAAGAAAATTTTCATAAATGTAAACACACCTCTATTTAGTCAAAACTAAATAATTGGCGATTTATATCAAGTTGACTGACTTAGCAAAATGAATATCACGGTCTAATAAATAAATTGCCTATTTACTTTATCATGATATTCTTGGAACTAAACGTTTTGTAGGATGTATTGGTAATTATAATTTGTCGATCAGTCACGTGAACAAATCAATTTGTGGAGTAATAGAAAGTGATAATTATTGTTTGACAATAATTGATATGTGTCATTCAAAACTTGGCTATATACAAGAGGAGAAAAGCAAATGCAACAGCAGACAAATTTATGGAGTTATACGTGTTGCAAATTTTGACGACCGGATATCTACTCAACATTGCCAAGTCAATCAATCAAATCATATTGAAATGAATAACAAAATATTGCAATCACTCCCGGCGTTTGACGAGTTGTACGTGCGTAAAAATTCGGTATATAAACAATGTATATTTTCTGTTTAGGTATCCAGTTTCTAAATCGGAATCAACCATTTATTCAGAAGATTTACCTTTCTAAAGTCTCAAAATGTTTCCCAAATCATTCGTCGTGGTACATAATTTGACCTGTTCGGCAACCTGTTACGCTGCGAGTTTAACTGAAAAGACTTCCGAAACAATTGAGCGGGTCCCCCTACTTGGCAGTTTTCCAGACAGTTAATCAAGCTGCGGTGATCACCTAAGCGCAGCCTCGGGAATTATTTCCTACAAACAATTTGATGCGGTTCAGCCGAATGAACGAAGTGTGTGGACCGTGAGGCTAAACTTATAATTTATGTTTTTGATGTCAGCATGGGCAGCAGTAATAAATGGAAGCTCCTTGGAAAGTAAGCAATATGGTATCTATTTACAAATTTGATAGACAATTAGAAACAAAATAATCGAAACATATTTATTCGTATTTGCAGTATTTGCGGACAGTTGGAACATCAAAATGTAAGTAAATATTTTCGTACTAAAATGCTACCAAAGAATCCTACAATACCATATGAATACTTTCATAAACTTTATGGACAATGCATGACTTCATTTAATATTTGAAACGTTGAAAAATATAATCATCGTCAAACCCTCCACCAAGCAAATTGATCCGAGAGATGGAGCAAAATAAGTAGAAAGTAAGAATCCAATTTTATGGGAGATCTGAATCAATTGACAATTCTTCATAATTAAGGATTACGTCTGCATTAGCTATATGAAATCTTGAGAGTCCTCAGACCGAGCTTATTATCTATTCACACAGAAATTGTGTGAATTTTGATCGTCACCTGTAGTGTTGATGTCTGAGGACCCACACCATATTATCTTGTGATACATTGCTGACGTAAAGGGTGTTCCATGTTTACTTAAACAAATTCAACTTATAAATCGTAAAGCTTGGGATCATCAGTATTTCTGGAAATCAGATTTTAATTCTCTAGCTATGGAAAATAATATTTGACAATAACGAGGGAAAATGGATACAAAAAAATTGAGTTCATTTTCATGCATGGTATATCCAGCTCTTTCAATGAATTGAATATTTACTCAGCAGTACAACAAGATAAGATGACAAACATGGGAAATGATAACACATATGTAAGCCATTTGTTTTTCCGCTTTTACTGCATCAATACAAATATAGTTTTTATGATTGGTGTATGTCCTCATGCAATTTTAAATCCTTTCATAAATGTAAGCACATAGAAATTAAGTTTATACGAAATATACTTCCAGGTTATTTAAAACGGCATGACTCAATTAAATATTTGGCATGGTCCAGAAGTAAATATTTTACTGCAACATTCTTTTGATATATTTCGAGTAAAAAGATGAATATTAGTGTGTTCTAATTTGGGATCAGTAACGTGAGAAGATCATCATCCGTGGATCAAATATTTACAAATTATGTGCGTAGGCCGTACATAACTTATGACTTCCAATGAAAAATGACAACGTATTTAAATTTTCAGTGATAATATTCCAACGAAATAACAAGCAAATTTATTGTGTCACGCATCATTTAAATTTTGTTACCCGGATCTCTACCGAAATTTTCAGGTCAATATGTCACAAAAAACTGGAAATGAGTAACCGAATTTTCAAGTAATAACACTTCGCGATATTTGTAGATCATGCCAATAAATTTATTTGGTATAAAAGCAACGCAAATTTTCCTTTGATGCATCCATTCACCTTATTGAAGTCCACCAATCTTGTAGAACATCCTTCACTCCCCACCAAAATGTTTCTCAAATCAAGTGCATCCCTACTTATTTTCACCTACGCAGCAACACTCCGAGCTGCCAGTGTCACCCCAATGATTCCCGAAGCAATTACGACTATCCCGCAACAAGACAGCTTCTTTAACAACTCATCAAGCTGCGGTGGTAGCCTAACAGCAACATCAGGAATTATTTCCTACAAAACCTCCGAGCCCGTTCAGCCTAATGAACGATGTGTGTGGATAGTCAGAGCAGCCAACGCAACCGCATACAACGTATCAATCTCCAATCTTGGTATTCCATCTTCAGTTATAATTTCCGGCTTTCCACGTTTTGGAATCGTCAATCATACTATGCCGTAAGTTACTAAAAAAAATTTAACTTCTAATTTAGAAATGGTACACCCTTTAGTTATTTTTTCTCTTCAAAACAGAATATCAAATGGATCGATCGGAACAGACACAGCCACGTCCGGTCTTCTTGTCATTACATTTTACACTGGGCCTTCAAATAATACAAGAAATAAATTTGGATTTTCTTTGACTTATTCCGCCTTTACTAATGCGGCTCATTGGTTTAGCTCCACCTCAGAAGATGTTACTTTTGCTGCGGGTTCAGGTCATATTAAATATCCTTCTCGGAGAAACTTATACGACAACAATGAGCTATCTACGTTTGTAACAACTCCTGTGATTGGTGTGGATGGACAGTTTAAAAACTCAACATTAATCTACCTAAGGGTCGGACTAGAAAAGTCATCATGCGCGGATATACTTCGAGTTTATGTTTTCGATATTAAAATAAGTGGGGCTTATAAGTGGAAACTTGTTGATATGTAAGCAGCACGGGAATAAACAATTTGATATACAGTGTCGTAGGAAATATTTTTTTTAAAAAATATGTATGATTTTTTATTACAGTGTTTGTGCAGGAGTGGATTCCCTTACATATGCAATCCAGGACATGACCTTGATTACATTCCAGAGTGATGGCAGCAGGAGATTTGAAGGATTTCATTTATATTCATTGCTTGATTCTTGAGCACACATGTAAATAATAATATGTAAGATACATACATTTGTTGCAATGAAACTTTTAAAAAATATGAATACATTAATTAAATTCCTCAAATTATATTCCGAATAAAGTTTACATTTTGATTCGCAAATGCTGCCAGGTGCAAACGATTTTTTTAAATTCTAAAGAAGAAAAATTCATACAGTTTTATAACAAAACGTTTATAGTCTTTCTCATTTTTATTTGGCGGTTTATATCAAATGGGATGACTCATTAAATATTTGCCTCAGTCCAATAATAGATCCTTGAGTAACATTCTCTTAACACTGTTGAGTAAAAATAAATATTGTTGTGTATCAGTTTGGGACCGGGAGATGATCGTCATCCGAGGAGCAAATATTTGGCAACAGTATATGTAGGTCATATAGAATCTATGACTATTCAAATTGAATAATTCAATCCCGGTAAATAAATACCCCAGTATGGTATGTTGCTGATTCTTCTGATCTTTCAATTTCTGTGAAAAATAACATATTATATTTTTATCTTCCTTATGGAATTACTAACTACCTTTCGGTGTGATACGTGTTGGATATCTTGTGAACAGTCTGTCTACTCATAATTTTCAGGTCAATCAGTCAAAAAATAATTTTGCAGCTTTTGTGGAGATGTGAATTCCCGATTATTTTCCAACCGTGACCTGATTATGATTATATACGTGAATAGGTTTTCCTTAATATATACCCTTGTTACATTTGAGAGTGATCTCATCTGGATCTCTGAAGGATTTAAATTATATTCACTGGTTCAATCCTACGAATACGTGTAAATAGTACTTTGTAGAAAAATGTCTTGCAAAATACTGCTAAATATATATATATATAACTTAATCTTGTAATTTGAAAACAAAATGTTGCTATAGTTAACTTAAGTGTCAATGAAATTCCACAAACTTCGTAGTAAAGTAGAATAGAATTTTTTTTCGAGTTGCTAAATTATTTGAATTTAATAATAAAATAATATTCTTTTGGAAACTTAAAAAAACATGCATGCTTCCGTTGACTCAGGATAACTTATTGGTAGAGCTCTCTGGTATATACGGAAAAAGAACTAAGGAGCATATTATTGGGCACTTGTAGTACAAGGTAGACTTTACTGACTAGGCATAATTTCATCTTATGAGTGGCAAGGAAACATTCTGAGCGTGAATTCCCATATCAAACTGGCATATAAAATATTATTCTCCCTTTCAATGTGTTTATTTTTGTATATGTAGGATAATGTTTCTCATAAAACATACTTGATAGATCCGGAATAAATTTAAAACTAATAAAATTGCCATTCCACTTTATTTTGTGGTATGACGAAGATAATCTCTGCATCTTGTCATTTCTTCTGCAAATTCAAATAATTATCATTATTTCTTGGAGTCAGTTCACGCACCAAGTAAAGAAATTCTCAGATTACGGATTAGAACATAATATAGGACAAATTCGAAAAAAAATGGTTATACAAAATGAGTTTATTAATATGCCTATCGTAATGGGGATTCCCCCGTCACAACAAAATTAAATTCCATACATGAGAAATGATTAAACATTAAACGGTTGTAGTAAATATTCGAATGAATGGAATCTCAAAATAGCATAGGTCAAGGAAGGCCAACTCCGCGTGCTTGAAAACACTGTCTTTAAACATGAGCCTTGACCGGAAGTTATACGCTTAAAATTATTTTGCCCATATTTGAGCCAGGTACAAATATGCTGATCAAGTGGTGAAAAAAGAATTCGAATATATCTTCTATTGTTGCGGCTGTCCGCCGGCAAGACATCCCTAACCAATCTCATATCAGGAATCTGGAATACCTCTGGCTGCTTAATGATTAAAGGCAACAAATTTGACGGTTTGCATCAACTTAGATAACTCCATTAAATATATACCACGGTTCATCGATCAATTTCGTAGTAACACCCTGTTGACCCTTACCGAGTAAATTAAAAAACAGATGAGACGCATTATTTTAAGGTCATTGAATTTAGAAGATCAACATGTCTGAAGCAAATGAAAGAGATAATGTTGACATCACAAGTAATCTATGTAGGTCATATAAAAAATAATCGTAAACAAGAGCCCCGTAAATGCAAGACATAAAATGATAAGTTTTTTATTCCTCGACTCTAACTTCAAATACATCATAACAACAGATTATATTTTCTTTCATAACTTTCAAAATAAATAAAAAGCTTACGACATTATGCGTAATGCTGTTTTTATTTTCCCGATTTCCATTCACTATTGTTGGTATATAAACAAGACCAATGTTCAATTTATGCATCCATTTATCATACTCATCTCCAGCGATCAATTTTGTCAAAAAGCTTTGATTTATAATTTACCAACATGTTTCCCCAGTCAAGTATATTCATTTTGATATTGGTTTGCGTTGTAACGTGCAGCGCATTCAGTTCCACGCCAGCAAACAAGAGATTCCCAAGACATCTCAGTTTTCGTGACAGTTCATCAACCTGTGGTGGTGTGTTAAGAGCAGTCTCAGGAATCATTTCTTACAAAACACTAGAACCAGTTCAACCTAATGAGCGATGTGTGTGGATTGTACGAGTACCCAAAGCTATCGCACATGTTGTATCAATTTTGAGTCTTGGTATTCCATCATCGGTAATAATTTCCGGCTTCAAACTTGGTGGTCCTGCCAATCACACTACACCGTAAGTATATTTACAATATTAGCAGTCATAAAAAATTATGATACTTTTTTAGGTTTACTTTTTTTAATGTTTCCTAATAGATCATCAATAGGTCCTATTAGAACAACACTGGCATCATCTAACATTCTCGTTATTACTTTTTATACTGGACCAACAATCAGTACTAGTAACAATCTAGGGTTTTCGTTGAGCTATTCCGTGTCAATTTCTTCCCCTAGCAAAGTTGTCAGCTTAGCCTCAGAGGATGCCATTGCAGCTACAGGTTTCGGTCATATAAAGTATCCTTCAGGAACAAGTTCATACGACAACTATGAGTTGTCCACCTTTGTGGCAACTCCCGTGATTGGTTTGAACGGAAAATTTAAAAACTCAAAATTAATCTATATAAAGGATAGTCTGGAAGGAAACCAATGCTACGATAAATTGCTAGTTTATGTATTCGATACTAAGATTAGCGGAGGGAATAAGTGGAAATCCCTTCCAAGGTAAGCTTTGCTCGATTTAAAAATATTATTGGTAATTTTGAAAAAAAAAAACAACAAATAAATTAAAGTTACTAATTGGTTTTTGTAGGATTTGTGGACAGGTAGATTCGCAATTGATAGCCAACCGGGATTTGATTATGGTTATATTCGAGAGCGATTATAGCCAGACCTATGCAGGATTTCATTTATATTCGTTGGTTGAAACGTGAGAATATTTATAAATAATATTATACATATACAGTGGTTTCAAGAAAACTGATAAAAGTATTTGCCAATTTTGTAGTTTTAAATCAACACATTTTTATATAATTTACATACCTATATACAGTAAAATTATTCAAAATATTTATAAAAATTGGACAGATTTGCGAGTAATTATATTATTTAACGTATATATATATTGGACAACTTATACCGGGGACTTACTGTGGCACTGATGAAATAAGCTATTTTGCCAGGAATATACACCGAATAAATTTATGAAATCCCTGAAAACATTTGCATTTATTCAGCATAACTTTGTGTTCATTGTATTTGATTCGGTCGGTAATGGAAAAAAAAGAATATAAGAATTTCTCCCATGCAAGAAACCTTATACTCTAATAAATAATTCATTACTCAAATTCTAGTCTTTCTATTAAATGAAATGTATAGTCTTTTTGAAGGAGTTGTAAATCTTCACTGGAAAATGCAGCAAATTTGCAAAATCCTCTATTAGCACATAATTTCAACTGGAATGTTTTATCTGTGGGTTTTTTCAATGCTTTAACGGCCATGAATATGTAAATAATTTCCAGATTGTTTTCTTTGTTATGAGAAAAAGTGATTGTAAAAATTGTGAAAGGATAAATTAGATTATATATTTTCTAAGACTGACATATTAAATTGTCAAATTTAATATGTCATGTTTAAATTGTTGTTGTTAAATGTATGTTAAGCTGCACATAAAACGAATATTAAAAGGACAAAAATAAATACAACATTGATAACATACTAATTCTTATTATTATGTAATATTTGACTGGCACAAATTTTAGTGGGCAATTTCGTAACCAAATTTTAACCAATGAATCGTAGGGGATAACATGGATAGTTTTATTGTGAATAATTCGACGTATTTGTTGAGTTGTAAAATTATCTTTCTTGGCATACATATATAAGCAATACACCTTTTTCTACATGCATCAGCTTACCATATCGAAATCCAACAGTAATTGGTGAAAATGATGAGTTTAATAACTCAACATTGGATATTATACGAGTTTAAGAATTTGATGCAAGCGTTAGCAGCGGCAAAGTATGACAATTCGTGGATAGTTAGGCAATATCGAATTTACAAATGTGATTGATAGTCCTCCATGAGATAATGTGAAAAAAAATTAGCATTTCCTTTGCAGCTTATGTAGAGATGTGAATTCCTAATTACTTTTTAACCGGGATCTGATTATGAATGTATGCACGACTAGTTTTCCCCATAAATTTACTAAAGGATTTATATTCATTGCTTTTATCTTGAGAACACGCATAGAAAATAATATTCACACTAATTTATTGCAAAGAGTCCAATAATAAATTTGTAATAATTTTTAAAAAGATATATGCACAATTTTGGACTTAACATTATAGAAGAATGGTAATCTAATAATGCATGTTTTGTACATATTCGTGATGCATGACGGAAAATGTTTGTAAATTTTTTTCGATGAAATTGTAAGGATCCACTGGAAGATGGAGCAATGTTGCAAAAATTCTGTATTGGCACATGAATTCACTTGCACTCTATAAAAACTGTTATTGCTGTTGTAGTAGTTTCGCACTTTCCGAACATTTCCATTTCCATCCGAAAATGTCTACAAGGCTGGCTATTATATTCCAATTTTTTCCTTTAATAATTTGCTCTTTCAGCTACCCCGAGATCCCCACTTGCAAAGAATCAACCGTCACGAGATGAAACAGGAGTTTTGGACGAACTAATTAAAAAGCTATATAAATTGTAAAATAGAAGTAATGATTTTTTACCATATCTGTAAAGGCAGAAATAGCTAACCGATGAACTTTCTCCCTTCTTTCGTGTAGTAAATTTGTAAATATTTAACACCGTTTAAATATTCCCGTGATCCGAACTGGACCTGTGGATAATTTTTACTGTAATATTCTATTAATCCAACTATGATTAAGGAAGGTGAAGGGTCAAACATCAACTTTTTGCATCAAGGCCGCAACCGTAACTGATTTGCTCCTCTTGCTGTATCAGAAAATTTGTAACTTATACTATACTTACCCATATCCATGTAATACACAATAGTAGAGTTGTACATAGGTACATAATATAAATTGTGAAATGCAGTGACGCAGATTTACCCTAAATTTTTTTTACCGTACTAAAAAGCAAAAACATTTCGTAACAACTTACATCTACTTATTTCTATTGTCGTATAAACTTTCCCAACTTTCTAGACGTATGAACAAGTAATACTACAAAATAACATGGATTGATAAATTTCCATGACGGTGTTAAAATATTGCAAAATACTTT